>OMLI01074894.1:8559-18845 GCA_900302605.1 Rondeletia loricata | reverse complement strand
ATCTCAGCAAGGCAAAGCTATGATTATGGTTTGTGGTGTGGATGTTTGCTCGAGTAATTTGTCTCCCATGCAAGGCTTTAGTGATGGATCTTCATCTATGTGCCTACTAGGGTTGAACCGATATGGGCTTTTGAAGGCTGATACTGATACTCTCACTACTCTACCAATACGTTTGTATAATACTACTAATACTACTAGCCTACAAATAATAATAAAAATATATGTATGTGTACTTGTGTGGTCTCCGATCAAAATGTTGCATTCGAATCAGATCCAGGATAAGGGCTTCCCATAGATAAACTGCATCATTTCCATATCATTATCAGATGTGGATGACACTGACTGGTCGACATCTGAGTTTTAATAAAAGGCCAGTATCGGTATAACTCTAACTCCAGTGTGTCTAGCCATCTCCAAATGACTGTTCAGTGTCTGTTGTTCAGATCTTAACAGTGGGATGGTTTGAGTAACGTAGGCTTAACGTCTGGTAGTTCTGCGTGTGTGCGGTGTGACGACAGGTGAGAGATTACAAGCCAACATCTAACTGGAGAGATGGTTATCTTCACAGAGCAATGGTGGGATGCTGCAGCACCACGCGAGGGTTACACCCCTGTTCCACCACCTGCCAGCGGGCTGTGGTGAAATACGACTGGAGGCTGTTGCTGTGGCTGATTAGCCTCCGGCGATAAAGATTCCAGTATCCAAATGTCTATCATGTCCTGTTTACAAAACAAACAAAAAAGTCCCACGTGACTTGTGTCTGTCTCAGTGTGAGTCATACTGGTGGAGAAACGCCGCCGCTCTCCATACTTATGGGTTTCACCCCGGGGAGACACCAGATGAATAGCCATGGAGTGTCTGGTCTGTCACCCATGTAATGACAGGCAGCAGTGCTGAAAGCTGACATAAGCAGTTAAGACTTTTATGATTGTTTTGACTGGTTCTCGCCCCTTTTCAGAAAGCGAAGAGTTTAATTTAAAAGGCCTGTTCTGTCTTTAATCCCACAAGAGGATATTCTGTATATCATGCATTCATTACAACTATAAATTAGTTTGGTGAAACATGGCAGGAAGTCCTACATCATGTATACCACAAATAATGAGCATCATTTGACAAAAAGGATCCGTTGATGAAGCTTTGAAACTGCAAGAGTGATATGAATAATACGGAATCATTTTGTGAAGTGACTCTACTTGACTCTACTGGTTTTCAGACAGGCAGATGAACTCAAACAATTTTAAGTTACATAAAATGTACTAATCTGGTGTGGAAACATGTCTGCCCTGCCTTCATGTGGAATGACAGGAAACACTTGGTCCGTGCTAGTTAGTTTGTAAGCTGTTTGTATCCTGCTGATTAAAACACAAACACCTAAGTGTGCTTTCTTGCACCTCCCATCACAGTGTTGGATAGAATATGTGAAATTTCACAACCTGGTAAAGGTTACTCTATTTGTGTTTGTTTGATTGGTGCTCAAAAGCAAAACGGCGGCCTAACTGCCAGAGAACTGGAAAGCCCCAGAGAGGGAAGTGAGGTGTTGGGGAATAGCTGGAGCTGGTGAGTCCTGACACCGAGCCCAAATCTGGTGACGTATGGACGGCTGCCAAAGTGGAGCAACTGCCAGAGAGGAACATTCCTCAGAGTGCAGGGGATTACAGAGATGGTGGCGACTTGCACGTTGTCATCATGACTTTCCTTGCCATATCAGCCAGTCTCCAATTAACAGCCCGCATTGTCTGCAGGATTAGGAGCGGTGGGACAATTCCCATTGCCCCACAGGGAGACCTCACAACAACTGTGGCACAGGCCTTAATCCTCCTCAACATGTGCTCAAAAGGCTAAGGAAGTGGGAATTTACGATAATCCAGGTATCACATATCCCCACAATAGAAGAGCTTGAACTTCATAGTTACCAGTACTTGAATTGTCTTTAAGTGTGGTGACTCGATGAACTGTGAAGGACGACCGGCCGGGCTCAAGTTTTTTCCTGTTGGATGCACTGGGTATTAAATGATTGATTTGCCTCAATTCTTTTCACAGTGAGTGGTTTTGTTGCAGCCCTGCTAAAATGTAACCCATTTAATTATGCCGGTCTCTATAGTGACTAAACAAAACTTTACTTTCAGGCAGTTTTATATTAATCTAGAACTGTGTCGTCTAGAGTGTGTCTAGTGTAGTGATGTGTTTTATGAAATTCTATATCCTGTGATAAACAAAGCTCAAACAGTGAACACTGAATAGTGAGTGTAGCTATGTTTTATATGTAAACTGGCCATTATTCTTTAACCTTTTTTAATGGCATCAAGTTTGAATGTGTTTGAGGAACGTGAATGACAGTCACTGTTAGTTTTAGGTTTTTTCCCATAGTTAATAATAATAATTCCACATCTTTGACTTTTTAAAACACTTTTTTGACATCCCCTTTTGTATTGACCTTGAAGTGACATGAAATCTTATATGACCATTGCTAAAACAAGACAGTCCTTGATAAACAAGAGTTAGTTTGTGAAGTCAGCTCTGTATGTCTGACTGAAGCATGCTTTCCTACTGCTGAGTGTGATCCCACTGGAAAGTGCTGGTGCATTAAATGAGACCCCCCCCCCCACCACCAGTACATTCATAGCCTAAATGTAACAGCAGAGATTGGTTACAAATGCAACAGAATTAAATTTGTGTGTAACTGTAATATGCGTCGTCACTGCTCTGCACAAATGCAAAGCAGGATGCAAATGCATTCAGTTGCAGAACTTTTTCTGGCCTGACACCAGCCAGATACGACACCAGGCAGCGGTCTGTGTGATCACTGTAGTTATGAGCCAAACTTTTTCAGCCACCTGTCAGCACTGTCACACTGACACAGTTGCATTGCAAATACTTTTTAGGATACATAATCTACACAGTTGGTGCAAAAACATGATGGACTGAAATTACCTTGAGGAGACAGATAAAAGCTTTGGATAACACTTATCATAATATTTTTGCAATACCACTAATAAGACAGCTTGGCTGTGTTTGGACACAAATGACCTCAACCTCTGTCTCCTTTTAGTAAATTCTGTTTTTGGCAGTTGTTGTGGCGTTGGTAACATGGAAACATCAACGTCCTGGCTGGCAGTGTGCTGCGATAATGCGGTTAAATCTCTAATGTGGTTCACTGTGGAGGCGGTGGTGAACCACTGGATCATGACACATGCCTTACAAAGGAGAAGACTTCAGATGACCTTCAAAGAACAGGAAGGAAAGGGATATGCTCTGGACAGACGAAAAAGTCTTCGAACAGAGAGGGAGAGAAGAGCATGAAGCATCCCAGTGAGTGGGAGGAGGGGAGTTGGACAGAAGTTAACTGCCGTGAACTAACTGCGGAGGCTTGTTCTGAAAAGGAGTAAAAAGGTGAGGGTAGGGGTGACCGGACAGCTCCATAAATCCTTCATTGGATGCGTGCTCCCTCTGTCTGGTCCGGGGCGATGGACAAACAAAGGAAGAGCTGAGGTGTGAATAACGTGTGCACTGACACCCAGGATACAGCTGCCTCTCTTTTGAGCCCTGCCACAAAGGAGACAAGCAACGCACCCCGTTTCCTTCGTTTCCTTGACTGCCATTCCCCTCCGTAAGCATGGCGGCACAATGCGTCTGGCAGGATTCCCTATAAAACGGGGAAACAAAGGTGCCCACGGGTCAGCATCCACTGTTCTCTTGCCCCATCTGTCCCAGGATGACTAGGTAATGTGGACATGTGGAGAAAGGAGCGGTAAAAGTGAACAGTATCATCAGAGCAGTGAACCCAATTCATAGTAGTTTGAAGTTTGAAGCTGCACTAGGCAACTTCTCACATTGGAAAAATTTGAACTTCAATACCCAGAAATCATGAGCCCCTTTCACACATGAATCCCGTAACATTGCCGGATTCGTTTATCCGGTAAAGGTAGCAGTTTCTGTTGTTCACACAAGACATGCCTTTCAGCCTTTTTAACGTAACGCTTCCATTCACACAACTCTGGCAATACCGGTAAATTCTTCTGTTGTCATTTGCCCCGGAGTCACTGCAGTTTGAAAACAAGGCGGGTGAAGACGCTTGGCACAGTGCTATGCTGCCACTTATGCTACTCGTGGAGCTTTCTTATTTCCATGTCTGTCCAGTTAAAATATTTGAACAATTCTTTGTCAAAAAAGCTACAGCCCGTTATATAGTGGATTTCCCTCCTACATTTACACGACACAGCCGGCGGAATTAACTTGTCACCTCCTTGAGAACTTTGTGATTGGCTCACAGTTCGACAACAGAGCGTCCTAACGTTGTGTGTGCCTGTGCCGGTAATGTTATGGCATTGTTCACACATACAGTCGATACGGAACTTTACCAGTAACGTTACAACGTCTTGAGCAGGGAAATTGCAGGAACTGATTTGACGGCATTTCGACACCGGCTCCATTCACACATGACCCCAGTGCCGTTACATTAACGGAACAGGCTGCGTGTGTGAAAGGGGCTATGTAACGTCGGTTACATGATGGTCTGTGATGCTTTACAACAAAGAGACAAATATTGAATGTTGATTCGTCACTTCCTGTGGGCGGAGAAGTGTCCATACCTGACACCAGAATTTAATTCGGGCAAATAGGACAAATCTACGGGGTCACAATTAGTGGGGATGGGCCGCTCTAATCTATTGCAGCCCTGCTCTGTGATTTAGGCTGTTAAGATGGGTGTATCTTTTAAAAGTCTTGCCTAGCGCAGCTTTAAATCTCTCATGTGGAATGGAGCGTCTTCTGACTGTCACACAGCTGCTTGGCACAGAGGAGATAGACAGAGTTAGGAGGAGAGCTGTGGTACTTCCACCTGGCAGCGAGCCCGGCCACACTCAGGAAGTGTCTGTGGGGGGTGGGGGCTGGTGGTGGGGGGTCAGAGGGCGCAATGGCAAGCACCCCGCCCCCCTCCATTCAGCTCTTCACCTCAAAGCATTAGTAATGCATTCCTCCAGTCCAGCAACGAGCAGGGTAATTCAGTTTCCTCAACAGTAAGACTGTGTGAAATTTCATTTGGACCTCTTCTCTCTGTACAAGTCGTGATGCTTTTTTTGTTTACCGCTTAGTTTAGTTCGACCATGACAATAAACAGCAGGGAACCCAGGAGATGATGTAATCCCTATTTTCATTTCTCTAGACAGAAAATAGCTCAGACAAAGGATAGAAAAGAGGATCGCCTTTATTGCCAAATGGTACAATAAAAATAAGAGGATAATAATATTTAATTAAAAATATGTTTTGATTGCAACTAGGCTGATGCCTAGAGACATTTAAGAGAGCTGAGCACAGCACAGTTAAGAATGTTTTTTTATTTTTATAATTTGATTAATCCTAACATTTTTCTCAACAGGGTACAGACTTTCTTTATTTGTACTTTTTTGTATGCAACACATTTTGAATGCGTGTGTTCTCGTACCTACTCATAGCCAGGTACACGCACATAATATAGTATCTATGTTATATCAATAATATGACATATCATCTCAAACTCTTATCCCTTTATTCTTTCTATGGGAGATGAGGGTGAAAGTTCACTGAAACACTAATAGACCAAATTTGACTATGGAAAGGCAACGACTCAAAACTGAAATTCTGTGGTATTCACCTTTAACTTTATTAAAAACAGTGCGGTTGAAGCTCTTCAGTATATGTACTATGCACATATGTACTTATGATAAAGAATAAGTCCACTCCCTCTCCATCTTCTTTCATATTCCATTTCACCCCCAACATCCGCATGAGAAGCCACAGTCTTTGGGCAACAGCAGCTGGCTGGCGGTCCACAGGAAGCCGACAAAACCAGACTGGTGGCCTGGTGGTGACACTGACCTCTCGCCTGCTGTCTGCCCAGAGGGGTCAAAAAACACAACACTGCCTTTCT
Source organism: Rondeletia loricata (assembly GCA_900302605.1). Lineage (NCBI taxonomy): Eukaryota > Metazoa > Chordata > Actinopteri > Beryciformes > Rondeletiidae > Rondeletia > Rondeletia loricata. The sequence goes on along the minus strand of OMLI01074894.1, from coordinate 12,940 downwards.
CCTCCAGTCCAAGGGATATGCATCCAAGCCTATGGTCTGTCACAGCAGTATAGAGAGAGCAATATCACACTGCATCAGACAGAAATAAATAGTATCATACATATATCCTCTCTACCAGTAATGCCGTTTGTAATGGCAACATTAAAATCTTATGGGCAGCATATATACCATCAACCTAAAAGAACCAATACCGTTCTAGTTATATGGGGGTAACAATGGAGCTGGCTGTGCAAGGCAGTGAAGTTATGCTGCTACCTAGTGTTACTATTCAGGATGTCAGCTGAGGATGGCAGGGCAGGCATCCATCGACTTTTCAAGATGAAAGATTTTGAAATATTTCTTAATCTAAACTCAAGAAATCAAAGAAACTACAGTTAAGATTTGTTTAATTTCAAAACACAGCATTCAAGCTCAATATAACCACAGATTTTACACGTACACACGATCGCAAAAAATGATATATAAAAAAACTAAGATTAAATCTACAGTGATCATTTTCCTGAAAAATTTAATCCATTTGCCATATTCACATGAATGAAACAATACATTGTGTTGCTACAGATTCTAAAATGTAATAAAAAAACCTACAAGCAAATCAAAAGGAAAAAAGTATGTTTAAAAATGAAGTGAAATAAGATTGCTTAAAATGAAAAGAAAAGGAAATGTCAATTTCACCAACTTTTTTTCTTCATTTTGCAAATGTTTATAGTCTGTACAACCTGCATAACAATCAACAAAGAGAATATGACTACTACTCAAAAACAGTAAGATTGCATCAGTATAATAAACAATGTTTTACAGAGCATAAATGAGTATCATTTCAAAAAGTCAGGCTCATTTTGTCATTTGATTGCATAGGCAACCAAGGGCTGTGAACTTTACAAACAGGCCTAAGTAAAGACACTTTAAAAAGATATTAAGATAGTATAAGGGGTTGTGCTTAAGTCGATGGCACAGCCTCTTGTACTGATCACAATGCACAACTAAGAGAAGCAAGTTGAAGCAGCAGTAGTACAAACATTTCACTCCACATTTGAAGGATCGTCATGCTTCAGGAGGGGAATTAGCCCGACATATGACTCAAAAATGAATGCCAATCACAATCCCTTCAAAGCATCTTCTCGTTAAATTGATCTTTTTGTTCTAAATGCTAAAACACATTTGTGAGCCACTTCATTGCCAATGCATAAAGTTTCTCATTGAAATTCTCTTAGATGCTGTGACATGCATAATTTCAAATAACAAATCAAGACTCCTGTTGGGAAAGACTGATGTAAGTATTTCTACCTCTTTAAATCATTTAATTCAGTAGAGAAGATCAATGGCAGGCAGAGTGTCCAGGAGGGTGTGGACACTTCCCAGTCCTGCTGAGGAACACGAGGCTGGCAAACAAATACAGTGACCACTTTATAAACAGGAACATGGACACAATAAGCAGAGAGGGTGTTGCAAATGATCTTAAGAGAGTCTCGAACAATGTTGCAGATGACTACATGATGCACTCCTCTGTCCTGTCTTCATTGGGCCGTAGAAAAGTTTGTGCTTCCAGTAGTATAAAAAGTTCTCCTGTGACAAACTCAGTGCGGTTTCAATTGTTTCAATGAAAATCACTGTCGTGCTGAGCGATTTCTTGTCAGTCAAACAACTGCAATCCCATCATGCAGCTCAACTTTGTCCACACAAATCGCCCAAGAGCATGCGCCAGAATGTTGATCGAGTTCACAGCTTCACAGCACTCTTCGGTTCAAAATCTGTTACAGTCATCGATGTGGAATAGTGGCTTCTCAATCCATTGTAAAAAAAAAAAAGCCACAGGAAACAAGGACCTGTATCCCAAGAAGAGGAAAAGAGCCTAGGCTTCTCCAATTACAGTAAGACGTGTGCAATACTGCAGGATTGCTGGTCCCAGACATGGTCAGATTTAAGACAAAATGCAATAACAAGCCAATGTCAAAGTAGTCTAAGCTTGCTGTGCACATGTAATGATATGTCAACATTACCTGGATAACGACCCAAATCTCAATGGTTGACCTTCATGAAGCAGGTTTGGGTTGCAAGTCCCCCATGCAGAGAGAATACATGAGGAACTGAGATGCTGCACTGTCAAAACTGAATGCTTCGAGAAATCTATTCTACAACTGTGTCGTCTACCTCGAGGTTCAAATTGCAGACTGTATTCCTTTGACTCTGTTCTGTGATGAATTATGTCTTCATTTTTTTGGGGGGGGGAAACAGCGGATTGCTTCCATATTTGTGTATAAGGCATTTCTCCCACTCTCCTACAGAGTGCAGTACAGTACTTTACAAAATATTTAACGAAACAACCAGTAGTAATCAGTGTTGGTCTATGAGCACTTCCAGAGTTCTCACAGCAATGCCATGGTTAGATGGGATACCGTAAATGCCATGATGCATTCATGTGCAAAAAAAACTTCAAGGAAACTGATTTTGGGAAAGAATAAAAGCCAAACAACAGCAATATAAAACAAAGTGAAAGAATAAGAGGGTCTGAAAGTCAGTCCAGGCTCCATCACATCAGACTTAAAACATTACAGCAAATAATCCTTGAGTCCTTCACTGAATTACCAGCACCAGGAATGATTTTTGCAGTGGTAAACATCAGCCTTAGATTGTGGACATTGTAAAAAAAACTAAGGGAGAACCAAGAAGTGTCTGACAATAAAAAAAAAAAAGGTATTTGCACACATTACTCAGAATGAGATTTGGGTATGATTCAGCCACCCAGCAAAAATCCAAAACATTTGGTTTTTCCATTTGAAGTCGAGGGAGTAAGCCAGTAGTTGAGAGGGAGGCAGAGGGCAGAGTGGATGGGTGGGGAACCATCTATGGGAGAAGCTGACTGAATGAATGATTGGATGAATTATCACTGGGGAGGAAGAGGCTCCAGCGGCCGAGCGGCTTCAGACTGGTCAGTGCTGAAGACGGGACGAGTCCTGTGTTGCCTCGCGTGTTGGGGGGTTGTTGGCATCTGGTCGGCTGTTGGCCAGGTACTTGGCCCTCATGCTGGAGGTGTACTGTACAGAGAAATGGAAAATGAAGGATCAGGATTCCTGTCGTTCTTTAACAATTAAATTAGATGTGGTGCAAAAAAGGGAGAACTACCCTTTTCTTTTTCCACGCAAAAATATTTACAATATACTTTAAAACACACTCCATGTAGGATTTTCTCATTAATATATGATTTAATTTAAAAGAGGTTTCCAAGACTGGGAAGAAATATAACTGCTGCAATTGCAAACAGCAGTTTCAAAGCTTCATGTTCTTGTTAGGCTGAATTTCAGATTCGTCATGCTCAATACCCTGTGAAATAAGTAGAAAACCCTTCTGGACGAATGGTAAATAATACATCAAAAGCAGCAGGAGGGGAACATAGTGAAAATATACAGATAGAACGCAGATCACAAAGCGCTACAGAACATCGTGCTAATGGTTTTCATCACAAATCATTTAACAGATTAGAGAAAATCCTACACAGATTACCTTTAAAACCAGTTACATGGTTTACTCCAAAGTGCAGGTATCTATAGAGACCGTAAAGTGATTCAAACAAAGAAAGAACATCACAGCAACAGCTATATGATGTTTTTACCATCAGGACTTCAGAAGACAAGGAATTCTACAAATACACATCGATTCTAGTGGTGGTTATTTCACTATTTGGTGTGCAACCTTCATGCATGGTGGCAGGGCCAATCATTCATGCCCATTTAGGATGCACCCATGCACACTGTAATACAAGCAATGCAAGCACAACAAATTTGCACTTCAAACTGTTGTGGAAATAAACGCTCCTTTGACTCAAAGTCATTGTTTTATTTCAACAATAGTATATTTTAAAAACGTCATATGATTTTTGGGTTGTGATCACCCTTCAGAGCCATCTGGACAGCCTGTTGAGGATGTGAACGCTGAGCATCAGAACCAAGACGAGCTCAGTGAAACAACATGACTTACCTTGAGCGTCAAGGAAAGGATGTGTATTAGAGGTTTACAACTGAAATACATGCGGAATCTGGACGGTTTATCTGCATTTATTTTGAAAAGATATCAGTTTACACTCTATTCTATGAGATAATAAAACACTGAGCATTTGGACCAGGCTCAAATTCCTATTCCTTTGACATTGTATTGTTTCCACTGTAATGGGAAAAAGAAAACGTTCCTCCGTAGTGATACCAATGCAATACCATATGACACCAAATATAGTGGCAATAGGGAACTATCAGAAAGTATAAAGACATGAGCTGAAAATAGCCTCTAGAAGAATTACTTTACTTACTTACTATATTAAACTGGCTAAATGACAACTAATGATCCTTATGCAAGGCAATGCCAACAACTGAATCCCAAAGGCTTTTAA
>OMLI01074872.1:0-10346 GCA_900302605.1 Rondeletia loricata | reverse complement strand
AAAGCCGTGTGCCATATCGTCCTGCAAACCTTGACTGCAAATCTGTAGAAGACAGCCTACGGTTCCTAAGTGCTGAAAGGGTGAGGGACGCCCACTTCGCGGTCTGTCTCTGACATCCCCTGTTTCATGGAACTTGGCCATCAGTTTGGAGATGGTACTAGGGCTCACTCCAAATAATGCCGCAACTTGCTTTTGCGGAACACCAGCTTGAAGTTGCCCTATCGCACGGGCCTTATCGAGATCAGACAAACGTGGCATGCCGATTCTTGGAGCAGACACCAACTGACCACTGTAGCAGGGCCCATGCTCACAGGTGTACCTGGGGGTACCGGAAGCTCAAAACAAGAGTCAATAGCAACAGCAGAATAAGCTGTTTGGCATTGGCAGAGAAGATTTGGCAAAATTTTCATGGGCGCAACCCACATACTCAGTTGTGCTGCTCATCCCACAAATGCATGTTCCTTACAAATGGGGCACCATTTAAAAGGGAAATAAACAGGCTTTCCAACGGTATAAAAACTTTTTGTTCGATGTTTATATAATTTACTTGAAAAGACCCTCTTGTAACTTTCTTGCAATTCAGTCTGATGCTACTTACTATAATGTATTCTATAAGATTGATATTATATTATAGGGGTGTATGTTATAGGTTTCTCTTAGTGTGATCACTGACTGGAGATGATAGTTTACCCAACATTTTGTTTACCACTACATCACTGAGAGGCTACATTGGCTTTTGGCTTTCCCTGTTGAAACAAATGTTACTCAGAAGTGCACTGCCTGAACCTGAGTGAAAATGGTGTTAGTTTGGGATGAAAGCAAGGTGTCAGAAAACCTATTGCGTGATGATGATGGTGTATAATGACGATACACTGCAGTGGCTTGCTTCTGTTTCCAGTGAGAAACAGGCAGCTGCTGCATACTGTGCGTGTCCCATGCCACGCTTCATCTGATGGTCCAGCATGCCCTGCATGGCCGGGACTGTGCAAACGCAGCACCTCATCAGGGCTCAGATTGGCCAGATTTCACTCTAGCACTCTAGACATGTAAGAAATGGGGTAAAGTAAAGATTAAAAGAACAGAGAACTGATAGATTTTTCCTGATTCAGACACTTATAGCAGGGGTACTTGTTACACAGGCTGACTTTGACCATTTACTAACATGAGATGTAATCTTCCAACAGGAAAAGCATTTAATTTTTTATACTTGCACTAAAAGGAGTGATGTCATGCCCATCACTCCTCTGCCAGCCTTCATCCATCCTCCATGCCAGCTAATATTTGCTCACCTCCTGATACCGTGTCATCAAGAGGCTGAGAGAATGGGGGTGGTTGGTGGGGTGACGGGTGGTTCAAATGCACCCTAAAAGAGCCTAGTCATGTGACCTGATGAAAGAGGATGTACTGCGGGGCCAGTGCTGGCCGGGATTGATTTGTCATGCTATTTGTTTTGTGTTTACTTATTCTATGTTTTCAAATCTCCTTTATCCCTCCCTCCATCCATCCCCTTTTAGCATGTTGAAATTCACACCACACTGCCCCGCCCAAAGGGCCTCCCTCCCTGCAACAACTCACTCGTCTTCTTACTCACATCTATTTTACAATGCTTTCATATTTAGAAATAGCATCTTTTGCCTCCTTCCTCTCAGATATCCTTGCATCACGAAATCAAACCCACGCGAAAATCCCCCATCTCTCCTGTTTTCCACCTCAACATAAAAACAGCTGTCCTGCAACTAGGCTAACCATCCCTTTACAAACCTCTTCTCTTATGCACTCCATTGCATACTCCATCCCATTCCCTAGTGTGTGGGGTGAATTTCCATTATACCGATTATCAGGTATAATGACTTTAATTGGGCTTTAATTAATGACACAATTATTTGTTGTTGTTTTACCTCTTTGATATGCATTTTAGTGGTTCTCCTGCCTCTGAAAGCTTCTCAATTTTTTTGATAACTGCCTGGCTTTGGATGTGGATGTTTGCTTTGCTAGTTTTTATATTCGCCCTTTTTTGGTTCCCTTGGCTTTTGCTTAAGGATCTTTAAAGTATAACGATCTAACAGCAAGAGGATGGATATTTATTTAATTTTTCTTTTCTCCCCCTATGCAGCCCTCTTCCTCTCTAGAGACTCAGGATGTAAGAATACCTTAATATGAGCTTTTTGCACACAAACACCCAGTTATTGTGCTCTGCTATAGACACAGGACTGAGAGTAGCTGTGGGGCACTCTGATGGTATGAGGGAGGGAGGGCACCAAATTGACTCGCCATCTTGTAAGGATATGGTTAAAATAGTTTTTGACAGGAATGCATTTGAAAATGTCTTCCAGAGCTCTGACCCGGGTTGGAACCGAGTACACATTAGTGGATTCTAGTAATTAATGTCATTTTTGGCATACTGTTTCTTTGATGCTTTTTCTTCTTTGAGACCGGTTGTGTGCTGGGGTAAGGGGGTTGGAGCTGTATAGTGTGTGTGCAGGCAAGAGTGAGTGTGCAGGCAGGATATTGTGGATGGTTAAAGTAGTACAGTGTAGGTATCACCCACTGACATCCTTACTAGTCATCACTCAAACCATTCCAATGCATTTCTAGGGGCTGAGTGTTTGGAAGTGTCAGTGCATTACTAGAGCACGACTACGCCATCTTGTACAGTCCCAGTGTGAAAATTTTGATAAATGGAACCCTCATGTCAGATTGTACAGACTATTTCCACTTTCACATCTAACAGGCTTTATCCCTTTCTTCCTCCCTCTTTGAGCATTTTACATTTCCAAAATATGTAGTCTCTCTTTCATGGACCCTCCCTCTATTTATAACCTTAGGAAAAAATAAGGTCATTTATTGGGCTGGCGGGTGGTGGTGGTTATGGGAAGAGAGAATGGGTGAGACTGAAACCAAGGTATCACCCCAGCCCAAGAACATGAATAATGTTTCTACATATATTTATTTTAGGATAGGAAAAGTGGTAGAGCAGAGCCCGACCCCAAAAAGAAAGCCTCTTTTAGGTCCATCAGTACCACCCTGGCCTCCAGCATCAAGAGACGTAGGTCCTCCAAAGACACGGTAAGGAGACGAAGAAGCAACATCTTCCCTTGTTTATTCTTCCCTCTCTCTTCCTCTTTTCCTCTGTCTCTTCCTCACCTTTCGCCCCCTTCTCTTTTTCTTCTGTCCTCTCTGCCTACATCCCCATATCTGACTGCAAGAGAGTCCCATATTCCACTCACCCATTCCACATGGCTCAGCGGCCTCTGCCATGTGTCTGTCAGTTCACCATCGATCAGCCATCCATTCAGCATCTGTAGGTGACTATCCCCTACAGGCCAGTGGGCATCAGTGCAGGAACACAGGTCAGGCCAGGCCAGGAGCTGGGCTCTGAAGTGGGGAGAGTGGAGCCAGGGCCAGCTTTGGGTTTGATGGGATTAGGGGTATACTGCTGGAGGAGGGGGGCCACACAGTAAGCAGTCTGCCAGTGGTGTTTGTTTTGGGCTGCTCTTCCTCCCTGCCTCTGGTTTGGACGTGGATTCTGGCGATTGTGTCCTTTAGTGATGTTGTGGTGTGTGTACATGAGTGTGTATGTGTATATTTGTGTTTGTGTCCTGTCGTTTTGATTGCTTGATCCTTTATATCCATCTTTTCTTTGCTCAAATCCTGCACTTCCTCTGTTTCGATTTCAGCTGTTGTTGGTTTGCTTTTGGTTTGAAAGCATGTGCCAATTTGTCATTTCCAAATCCATTTCCAAGGTAGTCATGATGGCCAGTCCTCCTGAGAACAAACTAATATGTGTATTCTTTTCAATATGTCTATTTCAGGATTATACTCATGGATTTCTATTAATATATTTACTTTCTGCTTTGTCATATTTTGTTTGTCATAATTCTTGTCGTCCACTACAAAAGGATTTATTTTTCCAATGTCCTTGTCTGAACTGTGCATGCCTCTTTAAGGGTCTGTTTTCAGGTGGTGAAGACAGTCTTCTTTTGTCTTGTTATTACTGCCATTTCTGGGCTATAGAATCTTTGAAGCCTCATACTCTCCTTGTGTTGCCATGCAAACATTTTAATATGATCTATGTAGGAAAAAAGTTATTTTTACGATTTTTATCCACCATTTACAACTCTATATCTTGGCGTGATTTGTTTGTTGCAGCACAATAAGAGTGTGAGGTTTCCTCCCTTCCTTCACAGTCCAGTTGAAAAGCCCTACTCATTGCTGTTGGGGGGACTGTACTCCACAGGCGCAGAGTGCACAAACCAGTGACCCGCACTCATTTGCGCCCAGCTGCTCAGCCAGTCATAGCTGGCCGGTGACCAAATCTGACATGGGCCTCTCTAAAAAAAACTGCTATAATCTCTGGAGCTAGCACAGACCTTCACAGAAGATACCCAAGGGTTTTTGCACTAACATTATGTTTTGAACATGTTTCTCAGGGGAGATGTAGCATATTGTAGCTAAGCTAATGGGTCACAAAAAAGTGTGTTTTTATTTGATCTCCTGTCTTTCTCTCTTTCTCTTGTGTTAACTGTCTTTTATATGGCTGTTTCTGCATTGAACCAAACCAACTTCGCTCTCTGGAGGTTTCTCAATAGAATTGGTCAAGTTTGAAACGAAGAAGAGTGGGATCACCATTGTTAATATGTCTGTATGAGGGTTTGGATGCTGGTTCGGGAGCCCTAGTCTTATGGCCCTCAGTGGAAAGAAGTGGAAAAACAACATAGGACTTAGTGTAACCAAAAAAGATGCTCAAATTGAAAGATTTACCATCCTCAGTCTTTGACCATTATTTTAATTTTATATAAATGTTCTTCTTTTATATTAATGGATATCAATGGACTTGAGTGTCAGTGTCCCTCACCCACATGCCACACTGCTCCTCTCTCCCTCTACAAGCATGTCAATTACTGTAACTGTCATACAGTAGATGTAGTACAGTAGTAGTAGAACTAGAAGTAATCGTTGTAATTGTAGATGCCATAGATTAAGCAGTATAATCACAGTTGTACTGAATAATTATGATGTAGCCTTATGACCAGTAACTGTGGTTGTGGTGATGACAGTGAAGTGTCTCTCTTTTGCTGGTCCACTTGACCCCAGTAGGGTGTGCTGTTAGTGGCAACACTCATAGCAGGCCCTCAAGGTACAAGATATGAGGAGACCCAAAGGGGGCTGTAAGCCATATGATGATGATGCAACTCTCGGATCAAGGGGATGAAGGGCATCCACTGTTTATTTAGAAATAATATTGAATATTAAGTCTGGATGTTGCTCCATCAGTAAGCATGTTAGTTGCATCATAACAGCTTATGGAGTTCATATGCTTGAATGCATTGGCTATATCAGCTTAAAATGAGAGGCACTTAAGTCTTAAGATCTTGCTTATTTGAAATAACAGAAATAAAATAGATATCAGATGGGTACACTTTTCCAACGTAATACTGCGAGTGAGAATCCAGGCAAAGAGAAATGGATTCTGATTGGCATGTTGGAAATCTCTTGGATGATAATTAACATAATGCAGAGAGTTTAATTCCCCGCAATCACACTGTGTTCAAAAATATGAGGCAGGGAATAAATTTCTGGGGGAAAAACGGCATATTGCAAGATCTGTATATAGCCATATTTACAATGGGTAAGGGCTGATTGTTTCATTGGATTTCTATACTGTCGCCCATGACTACAAAAAGCAACCTCAGCATTGTAAAAATATGGCTTACTGCTATCATACCCAAAGCAGACTACACAGTCAAAAGACTTTGGCTTAGACAATAGCAAAATCACTGTTGCCATAGTAACTAAGCACCTGCATGGAAACTGGATTTTTAAAAAAAAATCTCAGCACTGTAGATGCGTATTATCACTGCAATCTGCTTTAAAAGAAGCATAGTGATGTAGGGACTGGATGTAAGAGTCCAACAGCACAGCACTTTGAACCAGCCCACAATGCAGTGAAGCTCAGTCATAATCCATCTTCTTCCCCTGAGCTGCTAAAATTAGAGAAGCTGTCTGCATGCATACAAATGACTGTGGATTAATGAGCTGTCCATTTTATCCATGGCTGGAAATTATCACCCAGTCGTCTTGTAAGGCTAAAAAAAAAGCCTTTAGCTGGCCTGATTCAAATACTCTGCTGTCTAGACTTTCAGGACCTTACCTCTACTCCATTGTAGAAACAAACTAGCCCACCTCAGGCAGAACCGACCTGCTTTACAAAATCAGTGATCCAAAATAAAGTGAAAAAACGACATCCAAAATTATGGTCTGTCTGAGAGGGGTTAAAGAACCCATCTGCTTCTCAATTTCCACAGAAATGAAGCACAGGTGTTCTACTTTTATTGTTTTGAAAGTAATAATAGTGATAGTTGCCACACGCTGCTCAAGGTTTTTGTCAAGAAATGACACTCCGTTATGTTTCTCCCCTCCTCGTTCCCCCCTTTCTCTCCACTTGTGCAGCAGTACCCACCCACTGACATCACGGGCCAACTCAACTTGTCCGACCCATCTGTCAGCACAGTGGTGTAAGAGGGAGACAGACATTTGCTCCCTGAGGAGAGAGAGAGAGAGGAACAAGAAGAGGACGCAGAGGGGAGGGAGAGAGCCTTCTCTTTGTTCCCTTTACTGTGTTGTGGATCCTTCGTTGCTGAAGCTTTCATTTCACTGCCTGCCGGTGGAGCTCCGAGGACACCGTGCTGTTTGCTGAAGAATTGGCTGAAACATTGATCTTGCACCTTTTAAAGTCAGAATTATCTGGCGTTAGATATCTCTAGGGTCCCCGAGCATGCATAGACAAACCCAATCTGGCACACACGTTTTCCTTCTGTATATTCTTAGGAAACTTATTTAACCTTGTTTTTGTCTCTTACTCACAGAAATTTACTTACAGATGGCATTGTGATGTTTGATGTTACTACTTTTCGATTATATCTACCTGATCAGCTGTACTGCTTTAGCAAGCCAGTTTAGTTAGGTTACGTTTATGGATAAACCATTTTTGGTGCAACTACTGTTCTCGACATATCATTTCCAATTAGGGACTTGATACCATATTATTATCTATTCTTTCTAAGCAACATATTCTGCAATACAATATGTACTGTAAGCTTCAATGGATCAACCTAAGTATTTTTATTAAGAAGTACTTTATCTACATATATTTAAACTTTTTAGATGCTATTTCTTTAATTGGGAAGCACTAATAATGAGAATATGAACTTCTCTGACACATTTTATCTACCAGTGAAGATGATGGAAGCATGTGTGTTCTTGTATATGCATAAGAGAAACTGAGAGCTTTATGTATCATTCTTTCTGCATCATTATATTGGAAATGTTCCATGAAGATTATAGTTATTTAGAAGGATATTTTTCAGACACTGTAGTTGTTATATTGAAATTGTATCTTTTACCCCTTTATGCTTTTTTACGAATCTGCCAAATGCATGATTTTGTTCTGTCCAGTAAGAACTAGCCTCAGTTTCTTAAAAACTCTCACATAACATTAATGTGTAACTGTAATTATTCCACTATTCTAACACATTGCCTATTGGGAAATGTGTTAATCATTATTACTATTTATAATATGAGATAAGTAGATCAATATATGAAGTTTCAATCAATAATATGCAGTCTGACGAAATCATTGACAAAGGCTGGTATTTTTATGTATAACGATGTTGAGACTCTCTTAAGTCCTATAGCCATAAGCCATATTATGTTTGGGAACACCCTCTCTCTCCCTCTCTCCTTCCGCAGTCTTTCTCATTTCCGGTCTCAAGGGGTTGCATCAAAGGGCCAGGTTTTTCACCCAACCAGCACTTGGTCTTTCATGCAAAACCTCCTTCCTGTGCAGCACTGTCTCACTCCAATTTGTGCTTTTGAGAACTTTTACATGAAGGAACACAAGTGAATTGATAACGTAGCTCAACTTGCAGCCCCTGGCACTGTGAGTTTGTGTACATGTCTTGGTTAGATGCAAAAACAGGCCGTTTCCCATTTTCTGGAGCTGAGAAACCACTGCTGTTTGTTGAAAGCCTAACATATCCTTTCTGGTATATGGCACTGCATAGCACTTTATGCTGAGGGGTTACCCAAACTGTACCCATTAAAAAAGGTTACTGATAGCCCATTTTGCATTAAACTACAACAGAACCGCTATGAATTATATCAGTCGGACTAATGAGTAAGAGAATCATGCAACACCTTTAGATATTAATGACTACTCCACTGTTGTGGGGTTTTATTTTAACTAATGCATTTTTCATTTTAGTTTTGTTAGAAATACAGTCGTATCTGTGGACTATTTACATGGAAAATAATCACACTTTTACATGGAAAATAATCACATTTTTACACAAACACACAAAGCGCTAAAACAAAATGTTGTTTCTAAATGGAAATTGTTATAATTGAAAGGTTGCTTCTGATCATGTTATCATTCTGACCTATGCATGCTTACATGTAATTATCAGTGCTTTAATTTGTTTTGGATGCATGTTATTGCCATGTACAATTAACTGAGTTGTCTGAAGCACTTATGTTGAATGCCATGTAAATAGAATCTGGTTTGATATAGATGGGGTTGAGGAGATTGTTTTGTGCTTTTATTATGACTGCAGCAGAGAATGTCTTATGCCACACATAAAGTTGTGACACACGCATGCATGAACATACACATACACACACACACACACACACACATAAAGCCCCTGAAAGGAGTTTTTCTTACCTCCTCAATTAAAGATCTTGCATTGAATCATCTTGTTTATATTTAAACAACTGTAAATAAAATATACTTACATATTAAGTCCAACCAGTCTCGTGCCTGAATTATTTTATCACTGTACAATGATCTAGAACAACTTGAACTTGTTTACAGATTTTTTTCACAGCTATGTCATTGTCTCACAAGGATGTGTAGGGCCAGTGGCCAAACAAAGCGCAGGCTGTTTTGATTAGCTGCTGGGCTGTTGGTGTCCAATCAACAGTGCTGTCGCACAAAACTGCAGGTAATGAGTTTTTAAGGAAGGAGTATATGCCGTCATCTTTGGTTTGGTTGGCAATCTGATGACAATGATGGCTCTATGTTGGCCTACATCAGCTAGGTCACATGTTGTGCAGCAATCCTATCAACTCCAAAGGTGATCTGACATTGGCAAAGGTGGCCATTTTCTAACCTTGCCAATGTTGGTTCAACAGTGGTCTGACAGTGGCAATACTGGAAATTTTGTAACAACCCTGCCTACTTCGGCCCTACAGTGTTCTAACATTGGGCAGGGTGGACATTTCTAAACTAACAAATTCCAAACAAACAAATTCAGGTAGTGTTGTGGAATTTCTACTGCACGCTTAATTAGTGTGGTTTTACAACCACACTATTGTTACCCAATGTATTCTTATTCCAACCGATTTGGGTGTGTATCTCCTCCCACAGCTTTTCCCACATGCCATTCCAATTTTATAATGTTCACCTTGGCTCAGAGATAGGTGCTTGTATACAGCCTTCAATTCGGCCGCTAGGTGGCACTATAACAGGCGATTTTAGGTGCAAACTTATTATGCCCCTCACCCCATTTGACCTAGAGGTCTGAAATTTGGTACATAGGTCCATCTCCTCACAAGGAACAAAGTTGCTCATAGGACCCATAAGCTCCGCCTGTAAAGTTGGTATGCATCATCTATGCACTAGGCTCTACATACCCAAATATTTGCAGATTTTTAGCTAAAAAACTATGGCCGCTATGGTATCCTGTGCGGCATTGTTAATTACATGCAAATGTTTACTCAATAGCGTCGCGATCGTTTCAGACAGAGGGTAATGGTTACTCCCATTGGAAAGCCAAGATTCATAGCTTTAATTTGAGTGGTCAACGATTTCTGTAGACCAAACAACGGCCGAGTAAATCTGCCGATTTTTCTGGGGATGTTTCATGTGCTGAAAAATATGCATTTCGGTGACAAACAGAGCCTATGGCCTTCCATTAGGCCATAGGCAACTGCCTAGGGCTCTGGCGTGGTTAGGGTGCCATCTTGTGGTTAAAAAATGCAGCACATAGGTGCATCTCCTCACCAAGCCCAGAGGAACAGCTGCGTTTTCCAGATCCGTTAAGGTGTACCTTAACGCTACGTGCGTCGTTAAATCTACCTTACGATGTTCCTTGAGCTGCCGAGCTGTTTCCCAGATCCATCGTAACGAACGTATCCCTTAACGAAGGAAGATTTCCACGAGTGGTCGGGACCCAGTCGTTAGATCTCCCTTAACGATCCGCTCCACTCATCCTGTCAGTTTCAACCGTATTAGAACAACATTATGCTTTTCAAGTTGATAGTTTTAATACAGTGCGCATCTTAGC
>OMLI01074866.1:0-11187 GCA_900302605.1 Rondeletia loricata | reverse complement strand
TTATCATGACCAGCATAAGGCACACCTGTGCAATAGTCATGCTGTCTAATCAGCATCTTGATATGCCATACGTGTCAGGTTGATGGATTATCTTGGCAAAGGAGAAGTGCTCACTAACACAGATTTAAACACATTTGTGAAAAAAATGCTCATGAAAAATTTGAGCAAAAACAAAAGTGTTGCGTTTATATTTTTGTTCAGTGCATTTTGTATGTGAAGGATTTTTTCTTTTTGTCGTGGTATCGAAAGAGGTATCGAGTATCGTGTATTTTAACTGGTATTGTATCGAAGTTCACAGTTCTGGTATCGTGACAACCCTAATTTGCATTGCTTTTGTTTTGTTGGTATAATAGTGGAGACCATTCAAAAGGCATGGTTACATCGTAACACCTTCTTCTTCTTCTTCTTCTTCTTCTTCTTCTTCTTCTTCTTCTTCTTCTTCTTCTTCTTCTTCTTCTTCTTCTTCTTCTTCTTCTTCTTCTTCTTCTTCTTCTTCTTCTTCTTCTTCTTCTTCTTCTTCTTCTGTTGTCTGTAGATCAGAAAAAGGATGGGGTTGAGACTGAAAAGTAGAGAGAGGAAGTCACTTCACCTCTGTACACACACACAAAAACACACAGTATATCTGTGTTTGTGTGTGTGTGAGCATGCACGCCTGTGTGTATATGTGTGTGTTTGTGTGTGTGTTTGTGTGTGTGTTTGTGTGTGTGTGTGTGTGTGTGTTTATGTGCGCACGGCAATATGCTCACCACCTTGTGTGTATGTCCATGTGTGTGTGGACATCTCAATCACAGAGCAGAGATCAGGTTCAATTACACATGCAATAACTTTTAGGTCTCCATAGGCCCAGAAACCATTTATATGCTAATACGTATGACAGCAGTAATGACTTGCAATAAAAAAGACATCTGCTGCTTGATCAGATCTGTTATTAGAGCACCGCAGCAGCCTGTCCTGAAGCCCACTTGTTAGCCCCGGCCCTCCTTGTGGAAGTGTTTTGGTAACCTCTTTTCCTGGCCTTTTCTTGTATCTCTGCTGCTGTGTGAAAGTCTTGTAATTGTGTTTTAGCTCTCTTCTCTTTAGTTCAATGGGACACGTTCCTCCTTGTGAGTGAGTACGATCCATGACCCTCGGTTCCATGAAACCTGTGGAAAACATGCCTGTTGTTTTCACAAATACGTAGGGAAATTATTATTATTATTATTACTTTCTTGAATCCTGAAAGCTTACTTTTTTAGACATAGCTATATTACTATATCTATTCTCTGATGATTCTGTCCTCCTGCACTCGGATGTTTGATCGAGTAGGACAGGCTGGACAGGCTGGAATTTTACTTGATATGTATTCACGCATACAGTTCAGCATAAAACAGCCTAACAACAATATCAAAGGAAACATGGCCTTATATCAAACAAAATTAATTAAATGTTATAAAATACCAGCTCATACATACATGGCAGCAAATTAGCGAGAGAGAGAGAGAGAGAGAGAGAGAGAGAGAGAGAGAGAGAGAAGAGAGAGTGAAAGGTGAGAGAGAGAAAGAGAGAGAGGCTTGTTCTCATTTCAAAGGCCTGAACAGATCACTGAGTAAGAATAGCTGTGGGACCGGACTACAAGCTGAGCAGCCTTTAATCACCTCACATAGTTCCCCGCAGTGTGAGAGTTCCCGCCATGAAAAGGTTTAATCACTAGACGAGCTGAATAGAGTCAACTTGCTCCTAATCAAGGGCACACAAGGCCCAAGGAGACACACACACACACACACACACACACACACACACACACACACGCTCACATTTGTGCATTCATACACTCTTTTGCATACACATCAACCACTTATTGCTGCTGAATACTGATAAGTTCCTTCTGGAGTCGCCCTTCCATGAAAATATTTGTTTCAAATAAAAACCACCCAAAGTCCTCCGTTTGTGTTCAGACTTTATACAGCACGGAGATGATCTCACAGGTAAAAGGCAATCATCATTTGTCACCCAATGCATGTGCTTCACTGACAAATGATGATGGCTTGACCCACCAGTCAGTGCTGGTGGAACGGCATGTGAGATCCATCACTGCTCTTAATGGGCAGGGACAAGAGGGTCACCATGTCATTTGGTCTGGCTGTGACTTCTTCAGTCAGCGGCAACATTTAAATCTATCAGGTGTTGAGAATATTACAGTATGGAGTAATGTCGCACTGTAGCCACATATTGATCGATTTCTACATATTGTATGTCCTTTATATGCCTTTGTTTGATCGCACATCAGAAATTCTACAAAGACCAATCAGGATAACAAGGAGAGGAAACCATTAAGGTTCCAGAGGGTTCATAAAGAAGGTGTGAAGAGAGAGACCTCATTAGTGAAAAGCCTTCATGATACTTCCCATGTGGCTGACCCAGGTGCCGTTGAGAATATGACCTTGGCGCCACGGTAAAGGAGTAATAAATCCAACGGCCACGGGGACACAGCGCGTAGCTTTTGGACAGCAGGGTCAAAGAGGAGACATGGTGTGAATCTAAATTGCATGTGTCTTTCTTTCTCCCTTGTGTCCGTTTTAAAATGCATTGAAAAAATGGCATTCTGGCGGGTCAGCAATGGGATATTCCAAACAATTCTTCTAGGGGGGAAAGGGGTGGAGCATGTACACAAGGATGTTCTACAATGGCCAGATCTGTAAATTACAGGAAAGCCAAATGATCAGAACAGGAGTCTCCATTACCGCACACTGAGAGGGCAGCAAGGACTGAGATGAAGCCATTTGTTCTGCTACACGGAGAGGTGACAGGGTTAAACACACAGCCCTCACCATATGACTGTTATTAACCTCTGGTGCACACTGCCAGAAGGAAACGCCTGCCAATGTCTTAGACTTATTGGCAATAAAATTCCAATTCAACCAGGATATGAAGGAAGCGTAAGCCTCACTCAGGGCTCATGTTTATTCATCCATGTTGGACACAGTGGGTGATGGACTCCAGAATTCACATGCCACATTCACTATTTCTCCAGCTAAATAGAGTTTTATAATAGGAAAGACCGTAATGAGTGGTGGTTACCTGCTAAAGTCCAGGATGTTCCTTCAAAGGGCCTTAAAGAAAATATGTTAAAGGGAATTTCCTATTTATTAGGTGAAGCCAGAATATGTTAGATTTCTTTCCAGTGGATTCATTTACAAGAGCATCCAGACTATAGTAGTTTGGTGTCATTTCCGTTCAGGCTTCATTCTCACCCCGCACTGCTTCAACATGACAGAATCCCTGTGGAGCCAGAAATCTACAGTCACAGGACCTGATGTGGATCAGCTGAGGGAATATTGGTGGATCTCTGTCGCCATCTAGAGAAGCTTTCCCCATAGCTTGGGACCTAACTGATTTTCCTAGTTGGGATGCAGTGGAGGGTAAATATAATACTTCCATGAGGTAAACCCACTTAAACTAATTGTACCCTCCTTTTTGTCTGTGGAATAGAGATCACCCACATTTATAGGCTGACATAAATCTTTATGATTTACATTCATAGTACACATCATAGTGAGTAATAGTATCAAACTGATGGAAGTTATATGAGAATAGGATCTTTTGAAGAAAAAAGCAGAAAATAATTCATTTCTGAAAATACAATTGATTTGTATTTATCCTGGTGGTTGTTTGCCCTGTGATAATGAAGTTAACCAGCCTTTTCATTAACTACCACATCACCGGCTGCTCTCCATGTAAAACTATATGGATCTATTTAAGGATTACATGATTATATTTTTGATTTCTTTTGATATGATATTTATATTCAGTGCTTCAGACATTTCCTTCATCCGCCAGGAGGATTGTTCCCGCCCATCTCCGGCGCGCTGGCTGAACAAAATCAAACGCACCCAGCGGCAGAGTCATGTGGTTTGTCACGAGGAAGTAAACAGGAATTGATCTTGATGGGAAGAAAAACCAAAGCGGCAAGCAAATTTCTACATTCTTGTACTAAATAAACCCAAACACCGAGATATAAAAGTGAGTTTATCTCGATATGTTTGCAGGTTTTACACGTGTTGTCGTCTGTAGCCTTCAGCATCGTTATGATCTAAACTGAAGTCTTAAAATGTGTTTGAAAATGAAATTGACCTGGATTCTCACGCAGTCCTCTACTCTGACAGGACTAGGACCACAGTTGTTAAATAATAATAATACTTAATAATAGTAATGTCATACTCAATTGATCCCCGTAGGGAAATTCAACTTTTTCTCACCTCCCTCAGAGATCAGAGGTCACAGGTCAGCTACAGAACAGCAGCCCAGGAGCTGGTAGAGATTCAGTGCCTTGCTCAAGGACACTTCAGCAGGGCGGATGCTTGCCGACACAGGGCTTGAACCTGAGCCGTCCGGTTGAAAGTGACTCTTGATCAAACTTGCCAATGTCCTGTTTTTGTGCTCTTTTAACAGGAGTATCCAAGCAATATCTCAGCTGCAGATTCACAGGGTCAAGGTGGGGCCTCTTTCTGCATCATCATCCTCATCCTCGTCCTCCTGCCGCTATGTTGGACTTCCTAGCGGAGAACAACCTGTGCGGTCAGGCCGTCCTCAGGATAGTGTCCAGAGGAAACGCCATCATCGCCGAGCTGCTGCGCCTCTCTGAGTTCATCCCCCCAGTTTTCAGGCTCAAGGACAAGAGCGACCAGCAGAAATATGGAGACATCGTCTGTGACTTCAGCTACTTCAAGGTGCGGATCAGACCAGGGCTGGAGTCCTGAAAGCTTTTCAGCCCTGGACAGTTAGGTATAGTCTCGCCCTCGTTTTGGGGTCCCCACCCCAAGATTAAGAAACCCCAGATTAGGGTGCATTGTCAGTGCAGGGGCGCACAACCCACAGCCTCTCCTAACCTAAGTTTCACAAAGCAGAATCATAACCATGTGAGTCACTTCCAACCAGGCCTGGGTTTAACAAACCCATCTTGGGACAAAGATCATGGATGTTGATTTGTAGATTTGTGTGTTTATCTAGTGCCATGAAACTGGGCACATTTTGGGATGTAGTCATGTCATATTATTGATTTAGCTCTGGGTGGAGATCATTTCTACCCACCTGGAATAACACTGACATCACTGCATGTCCCATATTGGCTGTGTCGGGCTGCCGTGAGTTTTCCCAGAGTCCAGGACAAAGTGAAACATTTTGGCTTATGACTTATGAAAATAATGGCAGAATAACTGATCACCCTGAAGGCACCTTTTGACTTAGGGAGTGGAACAGCTGTGCTGCTTGTCCCCTTCGACGGTAGCCATGTGTGCATGTTCAGCGTCTAGATTGCACCTTATGCAGTGTTTTAAGACGTCGCTTCTCCTCCTCCAGGGTCCGGAGTACTATGATGGGAAGCTGGAAGCCAAACCGGAGCTTCAGGACCTGGATGAAGAGTTCAGAGAGAACAACATTGAGATCCTGTCACGGTTCTATCTGGCTTTTGAAAGTGTCCACAAATACATAGTGGACCTTAACAGGTGAGACAGGACTTGACTGACTAGGAGTTGGGTTCAGTTCACTTTCAGTTCAGTCCATTGTCACGAGGTTGTCCTATTCAACCTAACTGCAATTTCTGTTTACATTTAGAATGGATTGATACAAGAGGATATATATTATTTCTTCTTCTCTCCAGATATTTGGATGACCTACACGAGGGTGTTTATATTCAGCAGACCCTGGAGACTGTGCTTCTCAATGAGGACGGAAAGCAGCTCTTAGTAAGTACATGAACAGACACACAAACACACACACACACACAATGCATTTTTACACAGGAATAAGCCAACATGACCTCTCTTAAAAATCTGTTTCCGATCAGTTCACATCATTTGAGAATTGCCTGTGTCACTCGTTGGTGGAAGGTTTTGTCTCATGCCCAGCCCTTTAAAATCACACTTGGCTGAAAAGGAGGCTATTGAAGCATGGATATTCATAAGTGATGTTTTCTCTGTCACCCAGTGCGAGGCTCTGTACCTGTATGGAGTCATGTTGCTGGTTATTGACCAGAAGATTGAAGGGGAGGTCAGAGAGAGGATGCTGGTTTCCTACTACAGATACAGGTGTGCTTGTGACTCACACACCCACACACACGCATGTGAACACTCTCTCACCGACTCTAACACTTCATTCACTCCTGTTTCACTCAGAGCGAAGGTGACTCACTTACTTGACTTGAGTGAACGTTTATGTTGAAGTTGACCTTCTCTCTCTCTCTCTTCTCCCTCACTGCCTCTCACTCTTTCTCAACTGCAAGACCACCATTTAGTTTTTTCCATGTAAAAAAGCATGGGAGCAATGTGATTTGGTACAAACATGGGTGTTGGCTACACTTCTTTTCTCCGTCAGCGTACATCTAAGTACATTTAACTGCACATGACGCTCACATGTTGACATTGGGCTGGCATATGAACCGTCTTGCACAGTCCTCTGTCTGCATTGCTTTAATGTATGTGAAATATATACCTACTTTTGAAACACCCTGTATTATTTCACACGTTCTCGTCCAGTGCCGCCCGTTCATCGGCCGACTCCAACCTGGACGACATCTGCAAGCTGCTGCGTAGCACCGGCTTCTCCAGTCAGCCTGGAGCCAAACGGCCAGCCAACTACCCAGAGAGCTACTTCCAGCGGGTTCCCATCAGCCCCACTTTCATCAGCATGGTCATTGGGAGGCTGCGCTCGGACGACATCTACAACCAGGTGGGAAACTGTCGGTAGAATATATATTTGAACGTTGGCTCTTGATGACTCCTGAACAAATGAAATTAAAGTTTTTTCCCCCTCTGATGGACTTGAGTTACTTCATGTATGTACTGTCACAGACTGTTTGTTTGTGCTTACAAATTGTACGGCTTAATACCAGACCTGGGAATTATAGCAGTCGAATACATTTATTGTCATTTATTTTATTTTGCAAGGGATGTGTTCACTCCTACGGCTGGATAAGTACACCTCAAGTAGATTAAATATTTGAAACCACATTAAAATATATAATTTTATCCATATTTGCATTTGTCTGTCTGAAGCACGGGCTGTTACAGATGTTTAGGCCTATTGTATCTACGCAGATATTTTGTTTAGATATTTCTTTTTAGCATTTTGCCTTTATTGGACTGTTCAATGTTGAGAGAGACAGGAAAGAGAGAGAGAGAGGGGGGAGATCGCGGTTACATGGTATGCGCCTTAGCCAACTGAGCCCCTTCACATATTTTAAACCACGTTTCTGTCCATCAGGTGTCTGCCTACCCTCTGCCAGAGCATCGTAGCACAGCGCTGGCTAACCAGGCAGCCATGCTGTACGTCTGCCTCTACTTCACCCCCTCCATACTGCACACCCAGCAGGCCAAGATGAGGGAGATAGTGGACAAGTACTTCCCTGACAACTGGGTGAGACACTCGGGACACAATGGGATTCTCCACTGGTCAGACTTTTAGCCCAGTGTTAGGCTTCATCTGTATTAGATTTTCTGACTGGTGTAATGCCAATGGATAAGAATAGAATGCAGTACAATTCAGCGATATGTTGTGGCGTTCACTGTGTTTTAGATCATAGTATTGGTGTGTGTGTGTGTGTGTGTGTGTGTGTGTGTGTGTGTGTTCTCTGTCTGCAGGTTATCAGTATCTACATGGGGATCACAGTGAACCTGGTGGAGGCCTGGGAACCCTACAAAGCTGCCAAGACCGCTCTCAACTACACCCTGGAGTCAGCTAACATCAAAGAGCAGGTATCATGAACCAGGAACCTACTGTCCCGATTTGGCCTCATGATTTAGCTTGTATGGGTTTCAATGAAGAGTTTTAGTTTCACATGGTCTCAATGCTGTGTCAGAGGCTTTTCCACCACACCAAGAAAAAGTTTCCCAACTATTTCACTCAGTGTGGTCCTCTGCTGTATACAGTTACTGATGACTGCATCCACAGAATTCAAATTCATCCGTTGTGACTGTCCAGCATCTAAACTGAAACCCACTCCTGTTGTTAGGTGGTTTCCCAGGAGTTAACATCCTGGGGAAATGGTCGATGTACTATGCCGACATTGGTTATCTTCACTGTACTGGCTGAAAGTATCAAACCAGTCTCTTTAGAAATAGTATTTTTTTCACTTTTTAGCATGGATAACCCCAAATGAGTTCATAAACAGTACGTTATTGGCTGTTCTGGATGCTTGGAGTACTGTCCAAAAATGACTTCTAACATGTATACAAACTGTGGTGGATTTGATCCTGATAATATAGATATTTTTCTGTGTCTGTGGCCACGTTTCTCAAGAAATAGTTTTTGTCCGAAAAAAAGCAACAATGCCAGTGGTTACTGTGGATGCCCATGATGGAAGGTGAATGTTCATGAACTTAAATTTAAGTGTAGGTACAAAAAAATGAAAATGTTCCTCCAAGATGAAAGATAATTTGACACACACACACACACACCTGTTTAGGCATGTCGGTATGCAGCTAACACGGACAGCCTGAAGCCTCAGGTGCAGCAGCTGCTGAAGGAGGGTTTCCTGAGGGAGGAGATTGTTCTGGACAACATTCCCAAACTGCTAAACTGTCTGAGGGACTGCAACGTCGCCATCCGCTGGCTGATGCTGCACACTGCAGAGTCCGGTGAGACTATTACGCAGATTTCCACGAAAGAACGCAATGAATAGTCTCACTCTTGTGATGTTTTTCTTTACCTCTCAGAAACTTTGTAAGGGCCAGGTCAGGTCACGGAATAGTAAGAAATGAATGAGTTGGTTTTTTTCTTCAGAAATCTGGAAACAGCCTGAAGTTCAGATCTGGCTGTGTCCAATAAGTTTGAGCTGTGTCACTGTGTGACTTCTTCTTCCACTCTCTTTCAAAAATCACTGGAAGGGGAAGTCATATAGCACGTTGCCCCACCACTCCAATTAAGACCAGATTTCCAATTTAGTGGCCTTGCCTTTAGAAACAATGTCATTAATGGAAACAGCATGTTGTTTATCAATTTATTCAAGTGAGTCATCTTCTGTCTTACAGCCTATGACCCGAACAACAAACGACTGCGTCAGATCAAAGACCAAGTGATCAACGACTCCAAGTACAACCCTAAAATCCTCTTCCAGCTACTGCTAGACACGGCTCAGTTTGAGTTCACATTCAAAGAGGTGAGAGTCTCTCATCCATACTGGAAACTGTATTAAGGAATGTCATCACTCTCTAGCTGCTGCTAAACATTTTGGGCTATTTGGAAGAACATGGAATTTACAGCAAATGATCATTATTAGTGTGGGAGGTTGAACAAAGGAAGATGAGAAGCTGAACGGAGGAATGTCAATTTTAAGCTGCTTTCAAACACGATGGGCTGTCCTCTCTTTGAGACAGTGGGGAAGTGGAGTGGGAGGCACAGGACAGAAGCTCTGGTGGGATTCGTTCACAGGCCAGTGGTTTCACACGTGTGCTTCCAGAGGCAGGGGAAAAAACCCAAACAGAAAACACACGGCTGACTCTGCACCTCATGGGTTTTGTCTCTTAAGCAGAAACTAGAATTCCAAAGTGACACAACCAGCTGTGGTTCTCGTGAGGTGTGTCCGCTCTGTCGTCTGTTAGCATACTGTGAGATGGCATATGGCTAGCCAGAAAAGGACGCAAATGTAATGTTCTGATTACGCATCTCATTTGACTAATCATTCCTCATCGACTCAACATCTGTGCTGTCCCTCCTCCAGATGTTCAAGCAGATGCTGTCAGAGAAGCAGCTCAAATGGGAGAGCTACAAGAAGGAGGGCTCAGAGAGAATGACTGAGCTGGCTGAGGTCTTCTCTGGGGTCAAGCCGCTCACCAGGGTGGAGAGAAACGGTGAGTTACACCGTCATGACGGTGAACATGAAGGAACACACAGGCAGCGAGGAAGCGGTACGGACTAAAGGGGCGTCAGCCATACCTGTCGATGATAATCACAGCACCGAGGTTTCACTTTTCACACTTTTGAATGTCATGGATTATTGCAGTCTCTGGGCCATCTCTGTGTGCTGAAGTAGCCTTCTGTGATACCCTAGGAAATGTCCTTACCATTTTAATTCTATGGCTCCTTATAATGATCCCCCTGTGTTCACTCAATAGTAGTGGGCCAGCACAGCAAAAAATTGCCACCATAGCTACAGCGAGATAAAATGTGAAATATTAAAGAATATTAAGAGCAAAAAACTGTTAAGGAACATTGCTTAGAAATGGCCCTTTTATCATAATAATTAGTAAAACTGGGAACAAAACTTGGACAAATTGCCCCCAACCACCCCTTGTGATATATTTGCGTAACGCTCTCACTCTGCTACTACTATATTAGTATTTGACTCTCCACAGAGAACTTACAGGCCTGGTTCAGGGAAATCTCTAAGCAGATAGAGTCTCTGAACTATGAGGACTCCACAGCTGCAGGGAGGAAGACGGTCCAGCTCATACAGGCTCTTGTTGAGGTAAGCAGCATAATGATTTTTCACCATAGCTTTACTATTTCACATTAGATTGCGACAATCTAATCAATCTAAGATAATTATATTGATACACAATTTTGATAGCACTGATTGATGAAAGATTTTATTTGCTAAACTTTGATTTGATTGGTTTGACCTTACTACCTCAGAGGCAGAATTTCTGTTGTGGTTGCTCATAAAAGAATATTATATCAAACACACATTCAAACAATATTAATATTTTCACACCTATAGCTAATAAGTGAATACAAGCAGAGCGGGACAGAAATTCAATGGAGGCCAATGGAGAAGTATTTTAAATGGCAGGAAAATAATACTGCCAGGCTAGCGCCCAAAATCCTTTAGTTCCATCCTTGTACACTTCTATCAGATTGCATCGTTGTGTGTGTATTCTGTACAGGTGTGTGTATATCAAATGTTTTTGTCTTGGTCTCCAGGTCCAGGAGTTCCACCAGCTGGAGTCTAACCTACAGGTCTGTCAGTTCCTGGCTGACACCAGGAAGTTCCTCCACCAGATGATCCGCACCATCAATATCAAAGAGGAAGTCCTCATTACCATGCAGATAGTAGGAGACCTGTCCTATGCATGGCAGATCATTGACAGGTACTAGCCAGTAAATACTAAGAGTGAATTAATCATTCCATCAATCACCAAATAAATTAACAAGTCCACCAATCAAATAAATAAATCAGTATATTAATATATTATATATGTATTAATCAATAAATAA
>OMLI01074854.1:0-12150 GCA_900302605.1 Rondeletia loricata | reverse complement strand
TGTAATCACTGTCATCACATTGTGAAATCTAACATGTTCAAAGACACTGGTGGACCCAGAACGTATTATATACATTCATTTGTCAATTGCAATACAACATATGTCGTATACAGGTTGGAGTCAAACCAAACGTAGACTGAGCGACAGGGTGTCTGAGCGTGTTTATGCCATTAGGACTTCTAATGACAAATACCCAATGGCTAAACATTACAGACATGCTGGTCATGGCTAACCTGAATCTGCCAGATTAGGTCATGGCAGCCCCAATTCACTGAAAGCTATGGCCATTGAAGCGGTCCCCAGTTCTCGGAGGGGTGGGGATCGTCTCAAACGCCTCTTACAACGGGAAACCTTTTGGATTTTCCAACTCAAAGCTACGGTGTTTCCAGGTCTCAATGAGGAAATAGATTATTCTCCTTTCTTATAATTTGATTTGTTTTGTTTCTCTTTTGGGGGGACATGAGCTCATGTTTTTATAAACAACTTTTTATTTTTCATGTGGTATATGTTCTGCTACTTTACTCATGGTGTTTCATATATTGTAGTTTATATTGTGTCTATATGTGGGTTTCCTCCATTTCTAGTCACCTGCTCAATCTATTATGGTAATGAGCCTATGATGTCATTTCCTATATATGTTTAGTCTGTTTCTCACTACTGGTTAGTCACCCTGATGAAGGCCTGTGTGCCGCAACGCGTAGGTGCTTGATTTTAACCCTTGCTATGCATTGGCCATACACATAAAGGCTTTTTATTTTTCCACAACAAGAGTGCCTTGGTCGCTATCTTTTTTGCATCAGGCATATCATATCACTTGATGAATTTAGCTACTTTAACATGAAGGTGGGACTTCTCCATACGCAGGCATTGCGTGCGTAGGTTAGTGCTCACTCAGTGGTCTGTCGGAGAAACTACCTCTGTAATCGATGGCTACCTCCACAGTGTGGAGATTTTTTAATACTTACAAGTTGACAAAAATACTTAATATGTGAGAGAAGCGCTAAAGGAAAAGCACATAAAAGCATATCATTTCACAAAACGTTCTTCCTATGGTTAAGGTTATGATTTAGCTTCCTACGGTTGAATCTACTTGTACTCGACTCCAGAAATGTTGGAGTTGTGCACAACTAGGGCCATGTGGGAAAATCTGGACAGGGAAGGAACGCTTTCCCCTGCCTCAAAAACTACAGTCAAGGTGCCCTTGAGCAAGGCACTTAACCCCTAGTTGCTCCAGTGGAGCTGCTCCTAACAGTAGACGACTGTGGTTGTACTGGGCAGCCCCCAGGGCTGAATGTGGGTAGCTGTGTGAAAGTGAAGCAGGGTGCTGCGGATAGACACCATGTGTGCTTTTCTAGAATTCTATAAACATTGACAGCATTGGAGCTTAAATTGTCAGGGGTAGATATGAAATCATGACTAGCCACTGAAGAGGAGTAGAAAAAACGTGATAATGCCGGTATAATCCTTTAATGCTCTTCTTAGCATTCCTTCACAGACTTCCAGAAACTTGTTAAAACATCCATTTACTGTGTTCTGAAACTGCAACTTTTCTGTTTCATATGCACAAAGATTAATGAACAAGAATTCTTCCATTCCAACTGATTATATTACCTCATTCATAGAGGAAGTATAAAGTATAGTATATATGTACAGTATGCCCATACAATTAAATTGTTATTCACTTGTTGTCGGGGATTATTGAGTGAGATGTTGTGGACTAGGTATAAGCCTAATTATAGGTGTGCTGCCAGGGTAGTGTAGGCGTAGATGAGTGTAGGTCTAATCAGTCTTATTCATCATCTTAAATGAATTGCAGATGTTGAAAATCATGAATTTGTCTTCTTGGATGAGGATGCCAGAACACAATACATTATTGCACAAACGGTTTGTTTCCAGGGATACAAGTGCAACATGAAATCAGCACTGAAATGAAGTAAAGCAAAGCGTGGAGGGAAGCCTGAAAGCAAGTCCATAGCGTTCTGGGCTATAGCACCCATCAGCATGGAGATGGCCTACGATAATGTAAAGGAGAAATGAACGTTTGTGCCGTCGAGGGATTCTGTCATAAGAGCTCAAATTGCTGAAGCATGATGGGGAAGTTTGAATATGACAATGTGTATGTAGTGGCAACCTGATTTGATATTGTGTGCAAAGTTTTCATGTGATCACAGAATATATATTTTCCATTTCTAGACATTTACACTTTAAAGTCAAGCTGGATGTACAGTATGCTGTTTGGACGGGGTATTGAAGTTTCCATTTCTTATGCATTGGGATGGCGATAGGTCTGTCCTATTTTAGGGATAGCCTGTTATACATCTGTCAACATTTTGGGCAACATGACAGAACAACATTCCTGGCAACAGGAAGTGAGGTGAGACACAAGGCAACATATTCAATTGATTTTATAGGGGCATCATTAAGAGCATTGCCCCAAACATTGCTTTGTGTATCACAGAATTAAGTCTGTCTAAAACAGAATGATAATCCTGGAAAACCACCTGCTCACCCTCTCAACAGCATCAATTGGACATGAGTCTCTCGCTCTCTCTCGTTATCTCGCTCCATTTGTTATAATCTGCAATCTGCACGAATTGAACTTCCAAATACTTTCCCGTGATTGTCTCAAATGTATGGCACTCACTGCATCGTCCTCGGCGAACTTCACCCATCTGTTACATAAGTAGGCCAAAACAAACAAATACTATTGGGCCCAGGCCCAGTCTGGAAGAAATGGATCACAGATTGATCTGTTATATTCTTATCTCAAAATGTAAAAATGGAGAGCCTTTGTGTTGTTATTCAATGTATAGCCTGGTGGGATTTTCTCTAAATATATCATTGTCAAAGGAATTGTGATAAGGACCATCAGTGCTATGTTCCTAAGCTCCTGTCAGCCATTCCCTGTTGGCATGTTTCATTACTTCCTCTCTCCGCCGCTTTTGATGGGTAACTTAGCAGTCTACCGTAAGGCTTCTCTTTGATTGTGCATGCAGTCAATCGAGAGAATTCACAAATAAGAGCAAATGAAAGTGCGAACACATCATTGGGGCTACCGTTTGAAATAGACAGGCTTTTTTCATTAGCACTAGAATGTGTCAAATGAATTCACAGCAATATATTCAGGAGAAAACCCCACACATGGCATAATTAAGGGATAATTCCGGTGTTTTTCATTCGATATTCAGAATGCCTTTGGCTTAAGAGTAGTCTATGGGCCAGGTGAAAATACAATGCATGGTTTGGTCCTAGGGTAACCAGATAATGGTAAAATGTAGCATTAGCAGCGGCAAAATGTTTCTGATGTTTGTGTGGCATTTGCCAGAGAAGCAAACCAATGAATTCTAGTTTCATTCTTGGTTCTCAGATTGCTCTCACACTAAAGAACCATATGACCATCACATGAAAAACAGGATTTATCCTTTAAATTCAATCTGATTTGGATGAAGCAGTTGATTTGAGAGAGTGTGTGGGTTGTGACTGAAATGTTTTAGCAAGGAATTGATCTGAAAGAAATGTTCAAGTGGCTATGAATGCATGAGCAGAATCAAATTAGGGGTTGCTTGGAGACGTGGGCTACAGTACACATTCCTTCACTCTCATTACCGCTTTCCATTCTTAATATCTCTCCTCAAACACAATGCATACATATGTGCACACATACACACAACACACACACAGGCACACACTATATTTACAGCGTGACTCATGCTTGAATGTGGGCTAGTTCAATTTGACAGGATAAGAAGGTGGGGGTGGGGGTGAGAGCAAGAAATGGAAAGCATTTGAAGGAAGCTCAAGAAGACACGGCACCACCACACTGCATATGATTTGGGGCTCAGCTGTTCAGTAACCTTGAATGTGAGTCTGGCACTACATGTGTGAGACAGGTTTAAGACCCTTCACCCCCGACATGCTCAGCAGAAACATTTGACAGAATTGTGTCAGCGTCATCGCAGACCCAGATGTGCTCACAACCCAGGTAGTCGGTCATCTCCACAGCTTGAGCTGAGGAATGCAAACGGAAAACTCTTTGATCTTCAAAGCACCCAGATATGTCGGCAGTCAAACCCAAACACGGGGACGGGTCAGGGACAGGGCAAGACAATCAGAGGGACCACAAACACAGAGCAGACCAAGTAACGGCAGCAGAAAAAGAGAGATAGAGGGGAAGAGAGGATAGCACGGGCCACCGTACGGACTCGACGAGAGAAGAAGAAGAAGAAGAAGAAGAAGCCCCACAGACCTGATCAGCGAACATCCTGGTTTTTTGCTCAATGATGGCTCCTCCCCTTATCTCATCCTCCACAGCCATGAGTCTTGGGAAGAGAGAGAGGGGAAGGGGGTGACAGAAAGAGAGAGATCAGTGTGAATTCAAGATGATACAATGTGAAGGCTTACAGATGTTAAGCAGGTGCAACTGCAACTTCATCTCAACAACACCACAACGATACGATTCTAGTTACCTGTCTCTCATGTATCTCAAATCTGAATCCCTGCTGGGCAGCTTAATCTCTCAAGCCCATGCAAATGTTCAGCAGCAGTAACCCAAGCCATGCTTTTTGAGTGCCAATTTTCACTGGTGGCGCCTATTTTCTTCTTGCCCCCCTTGGGATTCATTGTAGCATTTTTTTGTCCAGTTCAAGGTGTTTTCAAAATGCAATTATGGCCAACTGTGGACAATTGTGCCAAGTCCTGTGAACTGAACGGTTACATGAGTAACAGATCCCGGTCATCCCCAGGGAATCGCTCAGCTGACGCAACATTTGGCCACGGCATTGATGGGAAAATCATTTCGAAGGGTCTGCTTGCAGATATGAGCGAGCTTATCGCTGCAGTTTTCACGTGCTGTTGGTCAGTGCAGGTTCCCCACCTCTCACGGTTTTCCACGTGCCAGGGATTTACTCCAGATTTAATACTGAACTATCATAAGATTAGGGTCATTCAAGGATGTTTCTCACACAAGTTTATTCTGCGGTTACACAGCAAACTGGCTGTGCCGTGAATATTTCCATACTGTGATCTCTGGCGATGATCAATGCCGGACAGGGGTTATTGTCCATGAAAAAGACTTCCTATTCACATGATACCCCCATTGTCCTGGTCATCATAGATTTCACTGACCTCTTATTTCATTACTTTGCATCTGTTTTA
This sequence comes from Rondeletia loricata, assembly GCA_900302605.1. Classification (NCBI taxonomy): domain Eukaryota; kingdom Metazoa; phylum Chordata; class Actinopteri; order Beryciformes; family Rondeletiidae; genus Rondeletia; species Rondeletia loricata. Next base: position 6,996 of record OMLI01074854.1, on the reverse strand, counting down.
CAGGGTTTTCAACTGACATCATACAGAAACTAGATAGTGGCTGACAAGCTGAATAAACATCCTTGCAATATGTCATCTGTTATAAAAGAGCATAGAGGAGTGACTTAGCAAATGTATGTCAATGTGTCTCAGGGGCAACAGGACCAGAGAGATTGTCACTGTTGTGTGCACTAAGCCAATCAAATGAAATAGCTGACACGGACATTTAATTGTACACTTTTGCCACCATTTAGCAAAGCAGTATAAAGACGTTTTTACTGTAAAGAAAAGAATACCAATGACCCAATGGATCTTTTGTCACATTGTGTCAATGAAGGCTATTTTCAGTACATTCATATTTCTTTATTCAGAACACACAGAAGCTCATGTCTGACATTAATAAAGAACGAAAATCCACAGGTGAAGTTTCAAACATAAGTGTTTGGATGTTTTATTCCATAAATAATGTACAGTGTTGAGTTATTTTACAAAAGAATAATAGGGGGATAAAAAGAATCACTCATAAGCAATGACAGAAACATTGGCACCGTCTCAGAAACAATGGAATGTAACATGAGTATACAGCATTAAGATTCTGACATGACTTCAAAAGGCAGACAATGATTCATGTGGGTGACATGTTACCAAAAAAACAAACTTTTATATATCCAGTTATGCTTCAAGTAGTGTGCGTGTGAGGTCAAGTCGTACATGCAGTCAAAAAAATTTGGGTATCTACCGACATGAGGTCATGATGTCAATATTCTGCTACAGAGAAGAAAGGCAAGAGACAAGAGGTGTCAAATAGAATATCAAGTTAATGTAAAGTCAACTGAATGTAATGACAGACCTGGATCAAACAGTAGTTGCAAATACTTTCTGTGGTTTTTGCCAACTTCTGGGGTTTGGCCACAATGGATGCCAGAAAGTTTTGACAATCCCAGGAGAGTATTTTAAATGGAACATACGTCTCTGTGATCGACAACTTACCTGTCAACTTCTGACTCATGATGATGCGGTGGACCCCACCCATCTGGCTCTCGATACGGGTTCAAACAAACTGAGAATTATTTGCAAGTACTATTTGAAGCAGGTCTGTACAAAAGTGAATATAAACCCTTGGCTGTTGCTACTAGCCATATCAGTCAGACCAATATTGCTCACACTCACATCAAGCCAAAACTCATCACCGCTATGAATTAATTTGCAAGAGTTTAACATAATTTTGGACGTAGTACAATCTATACAGCCTATCAATATATGCTTGCTACAAAAAGAGAGGTGGACATACTGACACCAGAATATTAGCTATATTGCTGGAAGAAAACAAAATGATGTTGTTGCCCTTTTAATATTATTTAAATCATACCGTAACGGCATGAGTTACTGTCTAACTTTCTTAAACAACTGTTCTGGCCACCACGTCACTGGACACCACCAATGACGAAATGCAGATCAAAACTCATACCAAGCATATACAGCAAAACCATACAGATATAGAAATCTTATCGCTTTAATAAATAGTGTCAATATCCATCGCAGTCTTTCATTTTAAATGCAGATCAATTCACAAACACCATACAGATATGCCCAAAACAAGTTGAGAACTTAGGAACATACTTTGCAGAACATACTGTTGTCATAGTGTCATACCGTCACTTTGTAGAACATACTGTTGTCATAGTGTCATACCGTCACTTTGCAGAACATACTGTTGTCATAGTGTCATACCGTCACTTTGCAGAACATACTGTTGTCTCTATGGTATTTCGCACTTAACAGTATTCAAGGTCATGTATGATTAAGTCAAAAAAACTAACAAATTATATATATATATATAGAATTCTTTTTGTAATTCTGTCTGTTGGATTGGTACTATTGACGGCACCTGGTAAAAGATTTTATAGGCAGGAAGTTACTGTTTCCTTATGTTACACAGTGCATACAATGTACCTCATCTGGATCCTGGATGTGCATTTGCACAAACAGTACATGTAGACATATTGTAAATGCATATAATCTAATTCTATCTATTATTGCACATCTCTTACTAAAAAGTTTGCTATTGCAAGGTTAAAATAGTTACATCTTATAATTTCATTGATACAATAGAATTAATTCATATATAATATTTCTGTATATTATTATTGTTATGGCTCTTACATCACTGACTTAAATAGGCTATGGATAACAGTTAAAAAATAGTTTATTACTATGACAGGTACAATTAAGACTGTTGATTCCCCCTCAAGAAATAGTGCTGCACAGTTCACAACGAACAGCTTGGGGGAGATGAATATTTGTATTCATATTAATTATTACCAAAATGCATCAACATACTTTGACAAAGAAAATAGGACAAGCTGTAGCTAACTAATGGGATTATTTCCCCAAAGAAAGACAATATAGATGCAAGTGCTCCAGGTAAAGTGGATTCAGTGGATTTAACCTAGCATAACCTAAAAATCGACATTCGGCTTTGGTTTAAATCAGATTGTTAAGAACGGAAACTGTGTCTTGTCTGTCTGACAGCCATTGGATTTGCTCTGAGCTTAAAGTTGATCCACAGAACATTAAGGCTTTTCTGAAAGAAAGATGACCAGAACCTGAAACACAACACTGAAAGTGGTTTAGTTTGAAATGTTGATTGCAGAGTTAAAATTACTTTATGAATTATTGTGAATGCATTCTCATTCCACACCAATGAATTGATCTTTTTCAAGCCTACAGTAGTAGCCATGAATTCAAGACCACATAATAACTTTAACCCATTTTGGAGAACCTGAGCTCCCGTTGGCATCAACATATTTGAATGTGACAGTTTAACATAAAAGTTTAAAGTCAATTTAAGATTAAAAACCACAAGGCTATGGTTGTCATTTCAGCAAGATTTTGGAGATCCGACCACAGATGTGATGGTATGAGACCACATTTCTGGGCAACCACACTCTCTTATCTCTTTGCATTGCTCATATGCGCATTATGATTGGATTGTGTCCAGACTATGTACAATTCTGATTACAATGCAGTCCTGACCACTTCAGGATCTGGTCTGGCTCACTTACAAGGTGGGCAAAATCGGACTTGGAAGCATCCAGACCTGCTAGTTAAAAGTCACACAAATTACAACTGTAACCAAAGGAAATTTGGAAATTTCAGTTATCCTCACACTACATCTATTGTGTGCAGTAGATTTGCCCCCTTACTGTAAGATGGTTTTGCATTAAGTGCTCTGATGCCTAATGTTTTTTTGTATTATCTGGCACATGCTGCCACTTCCTTTACACTTATGAATATTCATCATTCATTGACTGATTCAAGTTTTGTCTGTGACTCTGCTCCCTTCCCCCATCAGGTTACACCATAGCACTGTATAAAGGAGACATGTATTGTTCCCTTGTTCATTCTATAGAAAGATATATCAGTAGTCCTTCAGTGCACACAGTTGTGTTTGCTCGCTTTGATCTGAAATGGAAGAGCTAATGTTATGTCATATTCTTCCATAGTCCTGTGCCTGAAGATCCAAAACAATGCTTTGTGCAGACTGTACAGTAGTGCTTCAAAAAGTGCAGACAAGTCTTTATGTTACAGCATATCAAACTTCCAATCCTCTTGTGCTTTTAGAATTCGATCTTGTGGAAGAGTCAGTCGAAGATTAAGCTAAGCTGGAATCATCTCAAATGATCCAGATATCCAGTTAAAAAGCAACCAGTATGTTCTATTTGTTCATAGAAAATGGCCGCTGAGGATATAGAAAGGTGTTCTACGGGTGGTATTATGTACAAGGTTAGGGCATTAACGATGTTTTCCCATAAAAGATGACCAGGACTGTCTCTGTCTTCATTCCATTTCTTCTTTCCTGGAGTGGATTAGAAGTGGCAATATTCTCTGTCACAGATATCTACCCTTCAGTTGCAGACCACAGACTATTATAAGATGTGAACAAGAAAATACTTTACTGTTTTCCTTACAGAGCCTGTTAACTGAACTCTCCTCGCAATAAAATAAACTAAATAGGGCAACATTGCCAATGTGCAGTCACAAGTAAAATGTTCAAGGAACGTTTCATCCTTAACACAGAGGAAACATTTGCCGTTGGTGCCTCAATACCACCGAGATACGATCAATATTGCACTCTTTTCCCATCACCTACTTAATTTGGAGGTTGATCAATAAAAACAAAAATAAAAACGGCACCTTCATATTTTCACACAAGCGCTCATTAAATTGCAACTCAAGTGGAGTTCGCCGCAGGCATCCAAATATGATGTTCTTGAATAACAAGTAAACCATGTTATGAGACTATGATGGTAGATTTGCTCGTTTTTTACTACAATGGCCAGCGTCAATTTGCTGAAAAGAACCAAACACCAAGGGACGATGCCCTGCAAAGAAGATACCGCTCTCTGTCCAACTTTATTATAGTCTTTCATTTAATCTCTCACTCATTACATGTCCTATCTACAGCTTTGGCTTTCGACATACAGCTCCTTCCCATAGAGAGCTGTAGTGCTTAAGAAAGTGAAACCAACCTCCTATCCTCCAACATCCCCTAAATAGAGTTCACTACTTCCAGTACATGTTTCAATCTCTAAATAGAACACTATGTGTTAAGGTGTTACTGTGTCAACCAAGGACTTGTGTTACCAATTATTCTTCAAAAAGTACCATCATTTGTTTGAATTACATGCAATTTGTTAGAGTACGTGTCACTTTTCTCACATGGCGCATTTCTCACTTTGGAACAAAACTCATATAATGTATTCAACAAAGCCATTATCATAATAAGATAAGATAATCAATGTGGCTGCCCATGGCCAACCTACAAAAGACCACAGGTATGATGACTCAGCTGTCTTTTGCCCTCCATCCCAACAACAGCCTGCATTTACCTGCTAATTATTCCTTTAATTTGGGAGTCTTTCTCCAGTTGCTGTTGCCGTAGCCTCCTCTCACTGTCCTCGAGTCGATTCTGGTACTGCAGGAGGATCTTACTGGTCTGCTGCTCCTGCGTGAGGAGCCTCCTCTCATACTCCTCCAGTTTCTTGTGGGACATCATCAGGCGCTCCTTCAGGGAGTGGATCTCCACCTCATACTCCCGTACCTGAGGCAGAGAAGCCAGAGACAGAAAGAGTTCGAAATTAGACATTTTGGTAGAATCCTTTGGGTTTTTAAATCAGAGCTGTTGCCTTGATACCTAGGTGGGAAGCTTAAGTTCTTGATCAGTGGCCACAGTGGCTGGTGGATTTGAAAATTCGCCATAATCTACCAGCCATAAAATAGAAAACCGCCTCCAAAAATGATTGGTTACCTTCCACAGTGGCTGGTAGAACAGCGAAACATACCAACCACCACCAAAGATTTACCAACACTCGGCTGATGGCTGGTGTTAATTTCCCACACTGTTTGAGACCTCTTGATCTCTTTGTTAAGACCAAATCTGAGCGTCTGAGTGCCATCTGCTCAGTACTGACAGACATGACGCAATGTTGTACTATGCATTAAAAAGACCATATGCATTTAAAAGGTCGATATGAAACCGAAGAGTGACACCTACCCTGTCCATGCGTGACTCATCCATGCTCTTGGAGTACTCCTTAAGTTTGAATTCTTCACGGTCAATCCGTGAACTTTCAATGTCAGCGGAGAGATGAGGCATGTTGGAGACCCAGGCCACTGTTCGCTCATTGGCTGGGGTCGGGGGATTGAGGGAAGAGGGAGACTGGGAGCCCTGAGAGAAAAGAAGGCAAGCATATCGAATGTGAGAACATGAGTTTTGAAGTGGATAAAAGTCAATTTCATAACACGAGCCTTTTTGTGGAGGCTTTTATCCAAAGCGCCTTAGAGTTCCATGGGTTCATGCATTTTGAGCACGGATGGCCCCGGTGGGACTCAAGCCCTTAATCCTGACAGTGTTAGTGCCATGCTCTACTCATTAAGCTATACAGGCACACAATTAAAAGCTATATAACTGACATCTTACAAAGACACATTGATGGGAAAGAGCCTGGAACACAGACACTGATGCAGAAGAGGCTGGGGAGCCAAAGAGATAGAGAGAAGAAAATGAATTCAGGGCGTACGGATATTACCTGTTTGCTCATGGAGGGTTTGAGCAGGTGCTGTTGCTGTTGCTGTTGCTGTGGCTGCTGCTGTTGCTGTGGTGACTGCTGAGTGCTCTGATTGGTGGTTGCCTGTGGACTCTGGCTCTCCCTGACAGAGCTCTGCTGGTGGGGCAGGCCCGGGGCCGTGTTGTCTTTGACGGACAGCTGCCGGGACCCTTGCTGCCTGCCGCTGTAGGCTGACTCTGGTGACTGGAGGAGATTCCCGCTCTGCGGTCGAGTTTTAGCCGGAGCGGCAGGTGCAGCGGCTGCACTAACGGACAGCTGATGGGAGGTCTGTGATTTGACGCGTTGGGTGGGAGGCGGGGCAACGGAACTCTGGCGAACAGGTTGGACTGTGGAGGGGGGCGTGGCCAGGGAGGAGTGGGAGGTTCCTGTCTGGGAGGTCATGCCCATCATTTGTTGTTGCTGTTGGACGTTATCCTTAGAGAGGAAATAAGTCAACATTCATTTATCTTTTTCATTCCTTGTTTTATTTCTCTTTAGAGAAACAAATAAGCAGAACATAAAACGTTAAACCGTAGCTTGTCAGGTCCAGTTGATTATGTTATCTAGTATATCCCCACCACTAAGTCATCTTTGTAAGCAAAGAAAAGGTTTTTGTAATGAAGTTACAAGTCAAATGGTAGACGCAGCCAATGATCCATTTTCGTGGCAGTGTGTTACACTGGTAGAAAATGGTTGAGATGCCATGAGAATACAATGAGTAGACATGTACCTGCATATGCATGGGCATCTGCCTCCGTCCATAGTCGGCCCTGCTGTACTCGTCGCTGTAGCTGTGCGAGTGGATGATGCTGGGTTGGCCCAGGTGACCATCCCTGGTCCTGAGGGTGGACAGGTCCTCACTGCGGGAGAACCCCCCATGGGCGAACTGGGGGATATAGGTCTGGTG
>OMLI01074841.1:4571-15538 GCA_900302605.1 Rondeletia loricata | reverse complement strand
ACAATCACACTACACAGAATTATCTACAATGTATCTGCTCTGCAAATATGAGGGATCAAGAAAACAAAGCAGGATAATCAGGTCAAGAATAGAGGGTGCTCTGTGCCCTGTACCATTCTGCCTGAAAACAAATCAGGAGGAAACAAAGAATACGAGGGATCAAGAAAACAAAGCAGCTGTCACATGTTGGTTAAGCAAAACCTCCACCCTGTTCTTAACCTGACTATCTATGCTGTTTCGTTACTTTGGCCATGTGTAACTTCCAGACACGCTCGGCCAATAGGCAACTTAGCTCAATAGAGAGCCTCTAAGTGTTTATTCATGCATTTGAGCAACCATATTGGCTGGCATGTGCCACGTGTGAATTTTGGGGGGAAACTAACTGAAACGTCTTCTCAAATACACAAGGTGGCGGGGGGTCTGAACGGGGGGGAATCCTCATTATCGCGCACTATAGAGTGCCATAGGACACGCTAAATCACTATAGTAATACTATAGAAATATTATAGGGATTTTTCGCTCTGTTTTTAGGCTGTATTTTAGCCTACCTATTTTTGTCTGGGTTTGATTGCTCTGTAGCTCTGTCTTGTCAGCTCTGTGCCTATTCATGAATATAGGCCTTTAGCCTAATGTAACCTGATGCCAGGACCGTTTCGCGGACCCGCTTTAATGCAGGAGTCGTGCAACGAGCTGGATTTATATTTTTTATTTTATTTTAATGTTTTTAAAGGCCCTATATGTACGTTTTCGGTGGAAATTTACATAAATTTTGCATTATTTATTGCCAATGAGTGAATTATCCGTAACTAATGAGAACTAATGACACCAGCCTTGTCTCTCTCTGTTCAGCCGTTCAGTCTCTGAATGAGCAGGACTGTGGAGATGGCGGGCCGACATTTCGCGGCAAATTTACCGGATGTGACGTTATGCGCGTTCCCGAGCACACACACGGGGGCACGCACGAGCCAGGAGCACGTGTAAGAGACTGACTGCAGTTCCCCTAACGGCCACTATCATACACTGTCAGTAAGAGTACCAACTTACATATAGGGCCTTTAATAAAAAAATATTTTTTTACATTTAATCTTCCTGGGCGGGTGCACATCTTCCTGGGCGGGCCTATGTATGGGAAACACTGGGAAGTTTATTGTTATCATGCCATTTCTTCTCACAGGATTAATGAGTCACATATCGATACACCGGTGTAGACTCAGCGTGGTCACTCGCTGCCTCTTACTTATTTCTAGATCGAGACGGGCTTACTAGGCAAATTAGTGAACAACAGTATACATTCACCAGTTGTAAAGCAGCACAGGGGTTTGACGTTCAGAGTCCAGAAAAGTGAGAAGCACATAACAAAGACATCAGGAGGAAAGAGCAGCACTGACTTCCTTATCCAAAGTAGACTGTTAGTGGAAGTGAAAAGGCCATAGTTTCATTTCACTGTTCTCAAGTGTTTTTGTCATTCTGGGATTTCCTAAACAATCCTCATGATCTCCTGTGCTTGTTCAACTTTTGCATACATGGGATCATTTCCTTGTTTGCAGTGAACTTGTTCTCCATTTATTTCTGACCCTTGTTCTCCATGTATTTCTGGTCAGTGTGGTCAGTATGCGGCGTTCCAGCGGGCCTTTGCATTACCACATTTGAATGTTTCACTGGATTTAAATGGAGGCATATTATGCAGAAATGCTGTAGGAAGTTTATCATTTGTTAGTATGAGCTGCCATTGGCAACATTGACATAGTAGCCCCAACCTTTGATTCATACACATTTGATCACAAGGAAAGTCTGGAAATGTATGGAAAAAGAATTTGGTAATTTCCAGGTCTTGAAAAGTTTGGAAGTTTAACAAAACATTTGGAAAAGTATGGAAACATTTTGTTGTACTGTCCCAGTATACATAAGACAAAACATTTTCTTCTCTGTCATCTCACATATTCTGGTATTTGTCACGGTGTAATCTTGGTGTACAGAGGAATATGCCATATTTGTAGTTTGTAGTGGCAAGACGACTATCGGCATAAATCAAAATCTTCAAATGAAATCCACGAATTCAAGGGCAATTCCATCCATGGTGAATGTTAAACCCATTTTCCAGAGTGCACTTTCTCCCTTAAGAAATTCCTGTGGTTTGTTTGTGGTAACCTGTAGCTAGAGGGATTTCCTCAATGTCCTGCATTTTACCGTAAAAATTCTAAACGGGTCTTGTAGCGGATAAGATGAGTTTTTTATTATTATTAGGTCTGACTGATTTGTGCGTCTACATGTTGAAGAATAAAACTTGCTTACTTTTTCATTTAATTGGAAATCAAATAAATGTTCAGGTGGAAAACAGCGGATGTAACCATGGAGGACGTTAGCAATTGGTGAGAGGTGCTGTGACTTCCGGTATAAACGGAAATGTGTAAGAATCCGACATTGTTCCGATGATACAGCTATGCTGCTGCCATGTTTTGCCTTCTTCCATGCTCCAATGTTTACATTTTCACTTTACATCACAGACACGCCTACTCTTCTCCCATTTGTCCAATGAAGGCTTTTTTTAATGCATTATTAGGTGAGGCCTAGCAAAAATGTTGTAGACGCACACATCTCCTCCATGAATTACATTACCACACTTTTCCATCAGTTTGCCATCTCAGAAATTGGTTTTGATATCATTTGGAGTTGAATGAAAGCGAATGGCGCCTAGAGCTAAGGAAATATTCACTTCCTTAACATTCACTATCGCTGGATTTATCCTTTAAGGTCTGGAAAAAGTATTGACTTTTGAAATTGCCCCTGTGAAGAAACCCTGTGTTTATAAACCGGTGTGTCCCTGGTGTGTCCCTCAGGCCTGGGCTCTGGAAACGGGGAAATATCAGGAGGGTGTGGATGAACCTGACCCAGCGAAGTGGAAGGCCAACCTGCGCTGTGCCCTCAACAAGAGCCGTGAGTTCAAACTCAAGTACGATGGTACCAAGGAAACTCCGGTTCAACCGTACAAAATCTACGAGGTGTGCGACCAGGCTGGTAAAGGAGGTACGTGTGCTTGCCCGTGTATGAGCGAGAGCTTGATTGTTGACGTTTAAGCTTTCAACCTGAGCTGGTACATGAATGAAGTGGAAATGTCAGAACTGAAGTTCATCAAATTGAATAATTAAATCTCCCCCAGTGAATTCTGAGAATCTCATCTTCATTGATGTCTGATATTTTCACTTTTCTTTCAGATGCTGTTGATGAGGATGATGAGGAGGTAAGGAATGAAATGTGTATAATACAAGGAGGCTGTTCAAAACGCTTTTTGTGACTGATAACACAAATCGTAATCTAACTCTCATATTCTCAGATGCCGAATCTTGTGGGTCTCTCAATTAGTAAGTAAAATATACTTCTTAGTACAATGTCACAATGGAAAATGAAACATGTCACGGTTGATTTTAGGGATGATGGTAAATGTACACATTGTGGATGGCACGAAAAACACAAACGACCATAAAACACGTTGCCAGTCCACATTCCTTGGGAATGGAGGTCATTCAAATTGGAGAAATGTTCATGTGAACAAAGTACACTCCAACACTGAGCAAAGACTTAAACGAAAAATCCACCCTAAAGCACTTTAACACTGTTAAAAAGCAGCTATTGGCAATGTACCTTGCATTTCTGGGTCCATTTTGTTGTTTGGTGTATTTTTCTTATTCCCGTGGATAACTGACTAAACGCAGACGACGTGACGTCACGTCCAGATATTTCCAGCAGCTACAATGAAGTTTGATAACAGAAAATGTTTCAGCGATCTAAAACATCAATGGTAAATGTCAAGTTTAGGTGTCAGCCCCCGGACACAGCACACCACAACATTGTTCTCTCTCCACTGGAAAAAACCCATCACAAAATCCTGGAATTCATTGAACGTCACAGATTGATGATATCTAACAGTGTTAGAGCATCCGAGGCTGGATTTTTCCGTAACTCAAAATATGAAATATGCATACGCGTGTATTCTGAAACTAATTCTATTCTAACTAACAGTAGAAACACTGTAAATTACATATATCAAAAAGGAAATTACTGAAATTTCCACAATTGTGCTCATTTAATTTGTTCCCATATTTATGCCTGTTTGGTAGACCAGTCAATTCAGATGTTTGAGGTTTGAGTAAAGGAGGTTCTACTGTACTTATGGTATGTTTGAGATGTTTCTCTACTATCTTCTCCAGACTCCAGAATTAGTGACACATCGTCATTCCCCAGCTTCCCTGCACACACAGAAGTGACCCACTTCAGCTCACCAGTCAATGGCACATTTGGACCAGCCCACCTCATCCCAATGCCTCTTCTAGCGGATGGCATGCACGCCGATCCCAACAGAGGCCTTCCCATGACCTCTGACCTTCCTCGGCCAAAGTTCCCGGCCCAGATCCAGCTGGTGGGAGGTGTGGAGCAGGGGAGCTTTGTGCATCCTGGAAGACTCCCCAACGGGCTGGGTGCGCCACCCCCTGCCCTCCCAGAGCTGCCCTCCATGCCTCCCCCTGCTGCCTCTGCACCCCCTGAGCCGACCCCGATGGATGCCAGCCCCATGCCAGGGGTCCAGACCCAGGGCGAAGCACAGGCCCAGCCTTGCAAGTATGACCTGCTGAACAGCCTACCATGTGAGTAGAACCTCTTGATGAGCTGTCATCTAGCCTGAGGCCGAGGTAACCGGCATCCGTAAAGCCTCCACAGGCGATGAAGAAACAGACGGCGAATGCAGCCAATCTGCAAAGAAAAAAAGCAATGCTGATGTTCACCGGGTTTTTGAACGTTTAGCTTCGCCGTTCTTTCTTTTCTTACTGCTTTCCTTCATTGTTGTTTGTTTGTTTGTTTATTTGTTTATTGTTTATTTAGACAGGACAGTGCACATCAATAAGACAGTTACATATATAGTATGTCATATATCCACTGTAAATATGCCGGATTTAGCCAGAGCAAATTTTCATCCGCAGTCCTAGTTGTTGTTGCTCTGACTTCCCTGCTTTGTGGCCACTAGCCTCAGCTTGATAGCCACACCCAGCTCACCGCTGGCCACACTCATATGACACGACCACAGCTAAGGTTAAAATGTCCCCATCATTGAAAAGACAATTTCAGACAAATGGGGGGATTTAGGCATGAAACCACACATGGTCAGAGACAAACAGACTGATAATGTATATCCTATTTATTTATTATTTCAATGTGAAAAGTTTCATATTGCAGCTTTAAACTGTGTGTTATTTGAGAAGCATATAATCATCCCAATAGCAATAGCCTAATATAGTGATTATGTGGTTTATGTGGGCTTTAGTGTAGTCTGTTACACAGCTACATATGCATGTCACACCCAGCCATTGGCACACAATGGCATAAGGTTTGTTAGATGGTGTGACAGGTTCTGTGGTTAGACAGTGAAAATACTGTACATGAGAACAGCTTATTCAGCATTTGACTAGGAGATATCCCCAAAAAGATATGGACAAAATATAATATTTTTCACCAAACATTTTTGACCAAATATTTAAATGAATTGTTTTTCCCAATACAAATTACAGTCGTGGCATCATTTTGATGTCTTTTTAAAATAAAAATTGTCATTGTCCAGCTTTCATTCTAAATGGCCTATTCTAATTTAACTTCCAGTGTAAATCCTTTATAATACCGCTGCCATGCCATGTGCATTTATTGGCTTAAAAAAGAAACAATGATACAGTATATTGTTGATGAGAGCACTGTAAACATACATACTTCCTAGCCTGCCCTGGTGGTGTTCTGGTGTCCTGGTGGTGTTGTGGTGGTGTTCCTAACTGGTGTCATACCCAACTGAAATTGGGTATGACTGCTAAGTAAAAGGTATTTTAGAGTGCAGTGCAGCAGTATTTCTTAAGTTAACATACTCCCACTCCCCTGTCCTTTTCCCCTTTCGCTTATCTTTCTCATGGTCATATGTCTGTTGCTCCAGTGACGGATCTGGACCTGAAATTCCAGTACCGTGGTCGTACGACGGGCTCTCTGACCGTCAGTAACCCCCAGGGCTGCCGGCTGTACTACGGCCACCTAGAGCCCACCCCGGAGCAAGTGGACCTGTTTGGGCCCGTCACCCTCCAACAGGTCCTGTTCCCCGGCACTGCTAACATCCAGAACCAGAAACAGAAGTTCTACACCGAGGCTCTGCTGGATGTGATGGACCGGGGCCTGATCCTGGAGATCTGGGAGCAGGACATCTATGCAATCCGCCTGTGCCAGTGTAAGGTGTACTGGTCCGGACCAGGAATGCATGAACAGGGCCCACCCAATCCTATTGAGCGGGAGAGGAAGATCAAAGTGTTCAGCCTCAATGACTTCTTGCAAGGTGAAGTGCTAAACTCACTCAGTTATACTGTTTGTAGTGTTGTTACGATGCCAGAATTTTGATTTCAGTATCAATATTAAAGGAAAAGTTCACCCCAGAATGAAAATCCAGTCATTATCTACTCACCCCTGTGTCAGTCGAAACTCAAGTGAAGTATTGAAGTTAACGGGGTCACCTTTTGTACAGCTCCAAAAAATGCATACAAGGAACATACAATTTTTCCAAACAGCTCATGCAGCATAATCCTTATATATTGTAAAATACATGAGTTATGAGGTACATATTGGACTTTTGGACCCACAGTGCAATCGTTTGACTACAAAACACTTGGATTATGCAGCACGAGCTGTTTGGAGAAATTTTATAGACATTTTCAGCTTTATTTTTTTTTTAGCTGTAAAAAGATGGCTCTGTTAACTCAATGGTTTGGGAGAATGCTGAGATGGAACTACGGGGGCTAACTCGCTGTGTTTGGTGGTCCTACAAACTTCAATGGAGTTTCAACTGACATGGGGGTGAATAGATAATGACTGAATTTCCTGTAAGTTTAACATCTAAAAATGTGATTCTACTACTGACTTGGATGGGTGTTCGTCTTTGGCGCTGTAACCAAAATAGTTCCATATTTGTCTCCTGGCTCCAGTTTGTCAACCAGTTTAGGTGGACTGGGATTCAGTTCAAGACATGGACTGTTTGATGCTGTTGCCATGTTTTCAGCTGTTCGTCTTGGTTGAATTTTACACCGATGGACTGCAGCTCTGTCTATTCCAGTCCTTCTTCTTTTAACTATTCCAATCCACACGTATACACCCTCTAGAGGCGACGATGAAATGGAAATTCAGCTTGCAGATCACATTTGGTGAAAGTACTGAACATTTATCAAATTAATTATTGAATTAAATCTTTCGCAACGAAAGTGGTATTGAAATTTCGGTTATCGTGACAATACTAAACGTTTGTGCCTTGTGCATATCACTTTTGATGACCTCTCTCATTGCCCTCTAGGAGTCTCTCCTCTTATTTAGGCCACTAAGGCCAGCATCACACTTAATGTGTTGAATGCATTGCTCTCCAATGGAAGTTCATTCATGTCAAATGAGAGAATCTGTCACTGCTGCTTCACTGCGTTGCAATGCAAGTGTTGCAAGCCTTGGATTTATTCTACTTATGTGTTGACAATGCATGGATAGCCTAAAGGAATTCAAAAAATGTGGTTTTACCCCTTTTTTTTTTACCACCTCTGTGAAGATTTCATGATGAAAACGTCATGAAAGAATCAAAGATGCAATGAAAATGTATGTTGTAATACTACAATCAATAACCATGTCTAATCAGTTTCATCTCAATAATCTGGTAATGCATTTGTGCTGCAGCAAACTGCAGAGTTCTACACAAGGATGTTGTGGCTCAAACATATTAAGTGTGAATCCAGAATAATTTTTTATTGATTTGATCAGATTCTCTTGCCTAAGTATCCTTTTATCCTTCTGTCTCGACACACATATGGAAAACAGGGCTGATCTTGTTCCAGAAGGGTGAAGCCCAAACTCCTCCTCCCTTTGAGATCTACTTCTGCTTTGGGGAGGACTGGCCAGACAAGAAACCCAAGGAGAAGAAACTGATCATTGTCCAGGTCAGCAGTTCTTTGTTTAAATGTGGCATGTGTTGGCTGGCCTTCAGTCAAACTTGTTAAGTCATATTTTAGTGGCCATAGACTGGTGAGAACTATCAGTTGTGACAATAAAGCTTTTGGCTAAAAATGTACGTAAACCAAATGCAGCAGCACAAAGGAATTCACACTTTCCAGTGTAGTAACAACTCTTCTCCAGCAGTAATGGCTCTCTCATTGGCCTCAGGTTGTCCCTGTTGTGGCACGGATCCTGACAGAGATGTTCTCTGGAGAACTCAGCTGGTCCACAGACAGCATCCGGCTGCAGATCTCCAACCCTGATGTGAAGGACCAGACAGTGGAGCAATTTAAGGAGTTGCAGAGGCTCCTCCAGAGCCAGCACACCCAGGGCCCCTGGGCCCCTAATATACCCTGAACCAGAGGGTCAAAGACCGGGGACAACTTATTTTCAACGGGCCTGCATTGTGAGCCCACAAGAGGATTCAGGGAAACTCAGAAGAGCCTGAGGCTAACCTCATCAAGTGCTTCCCCTAGGGTCCCTAGACCCTTCAATTGTGTGTGCGTTGCTCAACATTGAACTCATCCTCTAATCATGTGTCAACAAAGGTGCTTTATTCTGGCAGATTGTGGGTGTTGCAGGTCCGGTTGTGTCTATGTAGTGGTCTGCACCTACAAAGTTTCTAACAGGCAAATCATGTATTTTCTTCTGCTTTGGCCTTGCCTTTAATAACGTTACATCATTTTGATGAGTTAACATAGCTAGCTAGCAAGCACTGATTAAGTAGCATTAATCGAAAATAGAGTAAAACCTAATAAAATTACTTCAGAGTTTACCATCGCCCCCACGATGGATGCAACCGTTCTCCAAGCATCGTTTTTGAGACGTTTATTTCAAATAAAAGTTGTAGAGAACTGGGAAGCTTTGAACGGCTGTAATCAACTTCTCATCCACGTTGCACTTACAAGGCGGAACTATTGTTCATGAAACAAAATCACATTGGTAGGGAAACAAGGAAGCACAGAAACCTGATTGGCAGTTTACGGCAGATGATGACCCCAAAAAGTTCAGCCGTGCCCAACTTCTCTCTGCCAACAAGCTTGTTGAGCGTCCACACATCGGCAGTTTCTCTGGTCGCTCAGCTCTACTGAAAATGAATGGACTTATGGGACTTGATCGTGTTGCTCGCAGTGTGAATGCAGGGTAACTCTTTTGAAACTGGATCCAACACTTAAAGTTAATAGCAGTACTGTGCAGTATTGAGTTAACCTCTGAGGTGTTGAATGACCAACACACTGACAACTGTATTTTAATTTCTCTTGGCTAATTTCATTAGCAAATAATTAACCCCTTAGAATTGTATTTTAAGGATTTCAATAAATACCACTGCAGTATTCTTTAATATGGGGTCAGGTATTGTCCCTCCTCTTCCAGTTTTGTCACCTTGAATTCTCTTGCATTCTTAACCACATCTAGTGTGAAACACCAATCAGGCAACAAGCTTTTGTGAATAGCAAACTGTTACTGGCATCTTATCCACAATGGACAGTCTATATATTACTATTCCACAAGATGCATACTTTCAAAGCCATAAAATTTTAAAGTATTTTTTTGGTAAATGTTATGCAAACATTCAGCCATTAGTTTTATGTGCTTTCTCTATTAAGACAACTATTGAATATAATGTACAGTATTTTCTATGGAAATGATTGATTTCTAAGTGGTAAGGGGAAACGGAAAGGAATATCTACAAAATGAGGTAAATGGGTATTTTTTTCCTCCTTCCAATGCATTTCTGCTCCATTCAAGATGTATGGGTAAAGTCAGGATTTCACTTCTCCCCCTACATAGCTGAGCTCTGGATATCAGATTACATTAGCAATTCAAGTGGGGATTTCTAAACAGTGAGGAAATGCTGCCTCTCCACTGGGTGCTCAACAAACACAAACCTGTTTGACTCGAACACTCAGCAAATGGGGTCCCAACAAGGTGAATGTAATACAAAAGACAGAGTTGGCAGTAGTTAGTGTGATCATGACATCAGATTACCCTGAAGGAGGGCTACAGAGTGACAACCAGGCTAGAGCCCTGTTCACATTCAATAGAGATGGATTCAGATTACTGGGTGACTGAGGATAAAACATGTACAGCTAAGGATCTGAATGGACTCGTGATATAAAAATGCCAAGAGGTTTCTCCCACGAATGTCTTGATTTCACACATGTACTCAGCATTTATTTCTACCTTAATGTGTGCAAGCATTGTCTGACAAGACACTAACTGCAACAATGGACATCCAGTTCAACTGGTTTCAGAGAGTGAGTGAAAACGAGGGGTCTGGGGGCAGAGCCAAAGGGCTAATACAGACAAGACTTGAGTCAAATTATAATGGCAAGTGCAAGTTTGTTCTTCTCAGTTTTTTTATTGTTTACAACAAGGCTACATCGTCGATGATGTCGTGGTGTCTGTCTCTCCCAAGTTAGGACAATACCAATTGGAAGAACGAAAAGTTGTTTTGTTTGCCAGAGTTCACACAATCTGTCACAGCTCTCACTTTCTGGCAAAGGATAACTAAAATTCCAGCCAACATGTTTAAAAAGGTCAAAGGTGACGCCAAATCTTCCAAGCATTAAGCCTCTACCATCTAAATGCCTCCACAGGCACTGGCAGCCATTCAGTGAGTATCATGGGTTTGCTATTGACTCTTCATATGGCACGGACAGCAAGACCATGATAAAGTTCTAAAGACACGTCCATGAAAATAAATCATTTCTCTCTTTCTTAAAAACTCAATGTCTTTTGATGCATTATGACTTGCAACCAGGCACATCCTTTGTTTTTTTCTTTGTTGCTCTTTTTGATGATGGATCATGTAGAAATCCAGCTGATGCAGAACTAATCCATTTCAGTTCACTTAGTCGGTGAACAACACTCCAACTCGGGCCTGACCACGTCCCACCCTGTCAACCCGGGTTTCGATGAGGCAG
>OMLI01074833.1:0-16726 GCA_900302605.1 Rondeletia loricata | reverse complement strand
TTTACGGTGTGGCAACACCGCCTAGAACAGCGTTCGTCTGTATGTATGTCTGTCTGTCTGTATCCAGAAGTGGACCAATCACAGCTCACGCTCCTACGTACATCAATCACAGCTGACACTGTTACGTGCATGACGTCACGCAACATTGAGGGCAAACCCCCCCCCCCCTCTGCTGCTAGGCGCACTTGGGCACACAGGCGGAGCTTACATGCATTTGATTTCACACTCCAGACGGCACACAGGCGGAGCTTACATGCATTTGATAGTACACTCCAGACGTGTGTTTTTGAGTTCACTAGCTTTGGCTGCTAGCTGGCTGGCTAGCGCTAACGCTCGGTCGGTGTTTTTCTGTTGACTAGCTTTGGCTGCTTGAGTTGACTAGCATTGGCTGCTAGCTAGCTGGCTGGCTAGCGATGGGTGGGACTTAGTGTGCAGGCTGCATGCCTAGTGACTTGCCGTGGCTGGATTTTGGACAGGGAAGCCACGCCGTTTTTAGACTCTATGTCTTGTTTTTTAACCCAAGCTCTAAATTGGCATGTAAAGGTGGGCTCTCAGAGAGAAACAGTTGGAATTTGTCAGCTGTTAAAGCTAAGAACGAGCTAGCCAGGAGTTGAACCTGGAACCTTCTGATTCGTAGTCAGACGCATTATACATTGCGCCACTAGCCCCTCATTCTGTGTTAGTAGCGATCGCATTTACGCTCCCAACATTGTGCGCAGAAATCTGGTTTAGTGTGAGGCATTCTACCATTTCATCAATGAAGTACATGAATATGTTGGGGAAAAAATCATTCTCTACTACTGTGCAAAGGCGCAAAACAAATGAAACATATTCCAAGCTAAATGTTGAAGATTACGAAGCAGAGAAAATAGCAGCTGCTGGTCCCTTTCAACACATTTTGAAGGTACAGGTGAATATCATTTACTGTTTGTTTTTTTTAACCCAAGCTCTAAATTGCCGTGTAAAGGTGGGCTCTCAGAGAGAAACAGTTGGAATTTGTACAATATTATAGCATCCAATGGAAAACGAGTTCTAATGAAATGGTCACCTGTGATTGGTCAGTCAAATGAAGGGGTCAAGTGTATAGTGCACTTAGAGCAGAGATGAGTTGACCAGCATAGAGAATAGCTGGATCAGGTTCCGCTTTGGCTATGTTTAAATAAAGCTTCTTCTCAAATTGATTATAATCCGCTATCTCTGAGTTATTGGTTAACAAAAGAACCCAGCATCTAGGATGCAACAGTGCTCGAATAATTTTTTATGATTTAATAAACACTTAAGACACTGATGCAGAAACATGTTTCCACACAATTGTGCTCACCCTTATTCATACCGGCCACACAGTACATGAGAGAAGCAGTTAGTAGGAAGTAAGTGTTAGGGAAGTGCAGCATACCTACTTCCCAGCTGTCAACCATTAAGAGCCTTTTACGCAAGGAGTCATGAGATCATTCACACTCTCTCAAGCTACAGATATGAGGTGGTCATTTTGGCTTTCTCTCTCACTCTGCTACCTCCCAATGATAGGTAAGATGGGTATCCTAGTGTATGTACATTGTTCATACAGTGCTTTGAGATAATGAGCATGTCAATCTTGTTTAGCATTACTTGTATGCATTGTGACACTTGAAAACAAACTATCATGTAACCTAGAATTGTTCCACTCAAACAATAGGGAGTAAGCAACACAACTTCTGCTCAGGTTGTTGAACAATAGTTGTGTTGCTTACTCCCCCACTTTGTGTTTGAGTGAAACCGTTCCGGGCTATGTGATACTACCATGTAAAGCTATTAGATGATTGTACACCCATTAAATCTATCTTTGTCCATTAACTACAGGCAGCGTGGGGAACACAGTGAATTGCTCATCCTTATCACAGCCAAAGAAGGTGATTTGGCAGAAAAGAGGTCAATCTGCTTCTCTCCCTTGTACCTTCAGTTCAAACTGTTCAGCCGTTGGCATTCAGTTCCAATGGTTTGCTTTCAAAGAAAACTTCCATCGTCACCTCAACTTGGCTACCACGCCTCTCAAGTACAGCCTGGAAGGAGCATCTTTACATATCAAGTCACTTAATGCCAATGACAGCGGGATCTACCACTGTGCTGTAGTATTCAAAGGAACACTTGCTTCAGGCGCACAGATGATAGGGTCGGGCACTACTCTTGTAGTGAGGGGTAAGAGTCTTCTGAATTTTAAGCTTATTTTAAAGGTCAGACACAGCTTTTTGGAAGTCTTGATTACGATGAATTGGTAGCCTGTGAGGTTTTTTCCTCTGTGCTTTCAGGAGAAGGCAAGCAAGTGGTGGGGCACACTCTTATGTGGTTATCATTTGTCCTCTTGGCCATCTACAGCCTGGCAGTAATGATACTCATCGTTCTTAAGAAGGTAAATTACTTTTACAATTTTGGTGTTGAAAGTTATGTGTATTTTTCAAGATCTGTCATTACACTTTTAAACAAGCCAGCATTTCAAATGTTAAATGATTGAAACACTAACTGAATGTATATATTACTGGTTGAAAATAACCCGTTCTATCTTCCAGAATGGCCACAAAATAAGCACTTGCAGAGGAATATGCACAACTCCCAAGGTTGGTGATAGCCTTCTGGTTTGCTCTGTTTCATTTGTTCATGGTAACTCTGGAACATTCTGTTTACCAAATAGGGGAAAGCCCATCAAGGCAAAATGAGGAAGAGGAACCAAGGTCTCTATAAATCACTGGTTACAAAATGTTTGTACTATGCCAGAAATAACAGAGCAATTCTTCACTTGCTTTCTTTTTCAAAATTCTTTGAAAATTAAATGCAACGGAGAGAATAATTTACAAACATCTGTTTTATAACTAATTTCTTCTTTACTGTTATCACAGAATAACTCTACAAAAAGAATGCAATTCCATGCTGTGGTGCAAGAACTATATAGCAGAAGGAACTTCAAGTGCAGCACACAAAAAGCTTGCAGAGCCAGAGACCCGTCACAAAATGAGGTAAATGACAAGTACAGATGATCTTATTGCAGCATGTTGTGGCTAGATTCAGTTAACAGACAGGCTGGGTAAGCGACAAATTTCTGTGTAGCTTGTGTTACAGTGTATGTTTAGTTTCACACTGACCTGATAGTTAAAACAAATTTGCCATTTTATTATCACTTTCATAACAAGTTTAATCTTGTTGCAGGCTGAAAGTGCTCAGTCCAACCCTTCAACTGATGACATCTATCAAAATCTGTAACTGTCAATCAGGAATATTAGATGACACTGACAGATTCAGTCCTTCCTGAGAGGACTTTGCTATGTGATTGTTGAGATGAAAGATTCAGGTGCAAGTTAATGGTGTTCTTAGAGCTGTAGCAGTTACGACATTAAAGACTAGAACGCTCCTGAGTCACTGTCCCTTTTCTTCTTAAGCGTTATGTTTAGCAGCGTCAGACAGTTTTACACTGGCTTCTGAAGAGTTCATGAAAAGCCCTCTCCAGATGGCATTTGTATTGCCAGCTAAGGTTTGTTGATTGCGATTATTATCTGAGCACCTCCACCAATTTTATGCTGTTTGGAGCAACCAAGTCAGTGATTTTCCCCAGTTATCCTGGTAAAAAAACAAAATCCACTCAAAGTTACAGAACTGGAGAAATGTCACAGGTCCCCTGTGATTTTAACTCCACATAATTGGGATAACTAGTTGTGTAGCTAAATAATTATTTTGAAATCTTGTTCACTTTTGTAGATGCAGAATAAAAGATAGCACACTTCATTCAGATTATGTAGATAATGCCATAACCACTTGATTTGTTGTTCAATAATGAAAAACTTATTGGAAATCAGAGGAACAATTATGCTTGTTATTATATAAAGTAAACAGTGCCAACCTCTGAGCATCAGTGATAATAAAGCTGTTTGGAGAGACTTCAATACTGACAGAGATCACAGGTAACTCAGGTAACCTCAGGTAACTATAGCCCCTTTCACACATGCAGCCTGTTCCATTAATGTCACGGCATTGGGGTCATGTGTGAATGGAGCTGGTTTCAAAATGCCATCAAATCAGTTCTTGCAATTTCCCTGCTCAAGACGTTGTAAAGTTACTGGTAAAGTTCTGGAACGACCGTATGTGTCAACAATGCCATAACATTACCGGCACAGTCACAAAGTTAATTCCGCCGGCTGTGTCGTGTAAAGACTGCATGTAGGAGGGAAATACAAACCACTATACAACGGGCTGTAGCTTTTTTGACTAAGGATTGGCAAAAATGTCGAATTGGACAGACGTTGAAATAAGAGAGCTCCACATGAGTAGCATAAATGGCAGCATAGCACTGTGCCAAGCGTCTTCACCCGCCTTGTTCTCAAACTGCAGTGACTCCAGCACAAAGGTTCAACGTAATTTCAGGTAAATGACAACAGCGGAGTTTACTGGTATTTCCAGCGTTGTGTGAATGGTAGCGTTACGTTAAAAAGGCGGAAAGGCATGTCTTGTGTGAACACAGAACCTGCTACCTTTACCGGAAAAACGAATCCGGCAATGTTATGGGATTCATGTGTGAAAGGGGCTTATCACTTTCCTGATGACCCCAATTTTCCTGAGAGGGCTTAAGGCACCATTCTGATCTATCATTTCATATCAACAGATTATCTTATGATTCAATAACACACTTTATCACCATATAAGAGGATGGCTGATCACATTTGTGTGTAAAAAATAGAAAACAAATTCTGGGCACGGTTGTGTACATGTTTTTAATTCATTAAAAAGTATGAAAACCCAAACTGAAATATTCCCATTCAGATATGAATTTGCCATAAACGTTAATCATTATAAATTATGTAATGACACCAAAGGAGAAATGTACAATACCAATAAGTATACAGTAGCCTATAATACACATACAATGTCAAATTATAAAAAGAAAAAATTGAATGTTTTATAGTTATACACATTTCCAGTGTATGGTGTTGGAGTGGCTTGCTTTTACTATGAATACTATTATTACTTAACGTGTCCCCCTTTCTCTCTCCCCTCTTTCGTGTGTCTCTCCACTGCAAACTGTCCAATAAAGAAAAAATGTTTCTTAAAAATGAAAAGCGGAAAAAAAGTATTCAACCCCTTTACAATGACACTCCAAATTGAGTACATCCAAATTCCCCTGAAAGTCCTTAAGACTCTCGACAACTTGACTGGATTTCACCTGTGGCCAATTCAATTAATCGGTCATGATTTAGAAGGAAACACTTATGTCTATATAAGGTCCCACAAATGACAGTGCATGTCAGAGCAGAAACTTTACCATGAAGTCCAAGGAACTGTCTGCAGAATTCAGAGAATTGTGAGGAGGCATAGACCTGGGGAAAGGTATTAAATCATTTCTAAAGTGCTGGGAGGTCACAAGAGCACAGTAAGCTCTATCATTAGGAAATGGAAAAAGTATCAAACTGCCCAGACTCTTCCTAGAGCTGATCATCTGACCAAACTGAGTACCACTCTGACAGAACTACAGTTACTTGGCTGTGATGGAAAGTGAATGTGAAAGACAACAGTCAGTCCAGTACTTGACAAATCTGGGCTGTATGGCTGAGTGGCCAGAAGGAAGCCACTCCTGAAAAACAGGCACATCTGGAACATGGCTGGAGTTTGCAAAAAGGCACGTGAACGACTATAAGGGCACGAGGCAAAAGATTCTGTGGTCCGATGAAACAAAACTGAACTCTTCAGCCGTCATGCAAAGTGGTTTGTCTGGTGGAAACTGGCCACACCTCATCATCCATCTAACACCATCCCATCCATGGGCTTTTCAGCAGTGGGGACCGGGAGATTTATAAGGATAGAAGGAAGAATTAATGCAGCCAAATACAGGCAAATACTAGAGGAGAACCTGCTTCGGAGTGTAAAAGACCTTAGATTGAAGTTACGATTTATGTTCCAGTAGGCCAATGACCTTAAGCATACTGCCAAATCAACCCTATAATGCCTTGAGAACAAGAATGTGAAAGTCCTTGAGTGGCCGAGCCAAACCCCAGACTTGAATCCCATTGAAAATCTCTGAAATGATTTTAAGATAGCTGTTCACAGATACTTCATATCCAACTTGACTGAGCGTGAGCAGATCTGCAAGGAAGAATGGGAGAAAATCTCCACATCCATAGGAGCCAAGCTGATACAAACTTATCCAACAAGACTCTAAGATATAATCACTGCCAAAGCTATAGTTGTTCCCGCTACAATGTTTTAACTCAGTGGGTTGAATACTTTGAAAAGGCACTGTAAAAACGAAGGACCTGTGGGTTGAAGAATTTCAATTGAATTACTGTAAGAGATGAATACAGAAAAGTGTTTTCATACCAGCTTACCTGCTATAGTAAAAATGTACTATGGCAATTTCCACTTAGAATAGTCTCAAAATGTCAGTGCAACAAAAAACGGTCTCTTTTAAATTAGGGCACAGAGTACACATACATTCAAGTATAGATCAACAATGGAATTCCAATTTTCCATCTTTTCCCCCATTTTATATAGATAAAAAACAAAGTGAAGTAACGAAGTGGGAAAAAAGAAACAAACAAAAAACCTTCCCTGTGGTTATGACTTATACAGTACACAGTAAGACAGGGTGATACCATCTTGAACTCAATGAGTCACCTGTGGTTACCTTGTGGCACACCACTCTGAGGCACCGTTGCCCTATGCAAGAGGGTGACCAGGTCGTCTGGTAGGTAGTCTATCAAAGTTTTCCATATCCCAATAAAAACCTTTTCACTGCCCTTAGATCTAGCACTCAGTCTCTCCATAGGCAAAACAGAAAGGGAAAGGTTCCTATCTGGGACACTGAGCAGAATTAGACCTTGATTCTTTTCAGTTCTGCATTGAAGAATGTTATGAGATCAATGACCAAAATTTGCAAATGGTAGGACACTGCCAGAGGCAATGAATATAGGTACTAGTTTTCCAATTAGCATTTTAAGTACAGAGACCTTGTAGGATAACATTTATTGAGAATATACGGTGCCCTATTTTTTGGACTCAATTTTCTTGAGTATGTTACAGCAAAATGTGCTGCTACATGAGAGGATGTTTTCAATCCAATCATCTATCTCATACTCAGCCTCCAGATCCCTCTCCCAGACTAACATAACATGATCAATGTTATGTTTGGTCTAGGTATCCAGTGAAAATATGAAATGAAACCTCTAGTACAGGGTATGAAAGTTATCTAACAGACTAGCCACAGGCTGATCAGGGGGTATCAATATGTCGTTTCATATGAAATTAAGTATTTGCAGGAATCCAAAAAAGTGATTACGCAATGGTACCAAACTGAGTTTGAATCTATAGAAAGGGCATGATTACATTATCAGAGTAAAAATCACCAATAACCCTAATCCCCCTCCTATGCTATAGATCAAAGATGCTATTTTTAATACCTGGTGGGAAAGTTTTATTGCCAATTATGGGAGTCACTGAGGAAGAAAACCCCTTCCTCCTTGTATAGTTTACCATTTTACTCCATGTCTTAATTGTATTGTAAACAACAAAGTTATTTTAAATGTTTGATGTTGTCCACTTCTTGTCACCGGTTAGCAAACAGATGATTTATAGGTGTACAACACCATTCATCTATATGGTCTCGAACTCCATAAGATAACCTTGGATGCACTTAAATATAATTCATGTGTGATGCCCAATTGTAAAATAACATAACAAAAAACAGTCAATTTGATTTCTTACTCATCAATACACAATTACAACAAACTTTCCCCAAATCCCAACCACAGGAATACATACAGCTATCAGCGTAGCAAACCAGCGTCCGGAATGCTGAAATGTTGAAGTTAGCTGTCAATATACTTTGGGTCGACTGTGTGACTGCTGCGTATGGAAAATGGCTTCCAGGCCAGGACTTGCACTGCAGCGACACACATGGGCACCAGACACACTAAGCAGAACATGACCCTGTGGAGGCTCTCCAAGGCACTGGAAGGAAGGAGAACTGATTATTGTTACAGACCAGAGCCCATGGTATTAGTATGTTCAAATGTATTTCCAACTGCAATGATTAAGGCATTCTCCCCCTTTTAATTTTGCACACTGTTCTGATTCATAATAATATGAAAATGTAATTACCTCTGTGTTATGATTGTGTAAATGTAATTCCTTTTTATGATATTCATGCCAGCATGAAAAATGTAATTAAAACATCTTTGAAAGGAAAACGTATTCCAAATCCCTAACTTCCATCAGAGGAAGTATAAAACTGTGCAAATGACTGAGGCAGATTAGCCCAAAATGAAACAAGGTGGGTGAATGTGTTTTTAAATTAGATTGTTCTAGTAAAGGATTTTTATACCTTCTTTAAATACCATTAAATTAATGATATACCTTCCCTTCCCATAAACTTCCACAATTTATTTTTCACTTCGAAAGAATACAGTACTTTGCATAGATCTGATGCAAATAAATGTCATTCTGAAATAATTTTCCAGCACAACGTACAAATATTCAAGGCTGAAATTATTTTTTTGTTAATGTGTGCATCAACCTTTTCAGCTAGCACCTAATATCAGCTACAGGTGAAATATTTGAAATACATCTCAATTTTTTCCCCCTTAAAATATTTCAGATATTCCCCAAGGCAAATCATATTTCAGTGGCTTTGAATACATTAAATTATTTTAAGATTTACTTCCTAAATAAAAGGCGGTGTAAAAGAACCATATTTTCTTAATCATTAAAATAGCTGAGGTTTGCAAATATGTTAATTTGTACGACACCTCATCCCCAAATTATAAAGATTACCAGATGTCACTGAATTAGTGGCGAGAAATATCCCAGAACAGAACACAGTTTCAGAGAATGTAAACACGACTACTTCTGTTATTACTTCCGTGCTAACAAAGCACGCCACTGCCATGTACTGTTTCAGTGGTCTACGCACAGAATCACCAACGCAGAGCTATAAATGCTTGCACTGCCGTAGACACCTACGCCGTAGTTGCGGCACACTTGAGTTGACAACTTAGCCTTAAGTTTCATGTCAGTCAGGCTTGCAATATAGGAGTTGGGGCCTTTCAAAGTTGAAAGCCATCATCTGGCCGATTTGCATGAGATTTAGGCACACGTGGGCTTTTGAGGGAGAGGTAGTGGTGGTATGACGTTTCAAAATCCTTGCACCACCAAAAAGTCATTTCAACCGCTAGTTTGCCATACAAAGCCAGGATTTTCACACAAAATCCAGAAAACAAACATTATGCAGTGCAATGTCAAGATTATGACCAGGTGTTTCATATATGTTTCATATTTATAAGATTGCCATGAACACTGATTAACATTGATTAGTGAGTTTAAGGTGTCCTATCCCTTTAAAGCTGACATTTGTTTTGTAGCGCCACCATCTGGTCAACATGGGTGGTTGGCCTTGCCTGAGTAGTGGGTCATCATAGGAGCCCACCTGCTAACTTTGACTGCTCAGGGACTTATGGACACTTTTAGCAGAGAAAATTCAACAAAGAAAGAAAAAAAAAACAATCCAAACAAACATGTAGCACCTTCACTGCTGGACCCCTTATAATAATGTTCCTCAGTTCTCAAATGTTTCTTTTTCAACACTAGGGGGCGCAAACAACCTAACATTACTTGGTATTAAACTATGTCAGACTTCACAGAATGCTTTCCAATAACAATGCATAAAAATAACTGATGATAGATAAAAGGTGAAGTCCAGAATCAGGAAATGTGTCTTCATTAGGGAATAGTACATGAATCCTAGATGTTCCAACCCATCACAGTCACACCCTCAATGCCACCCCAACAGCAACTGTAATTTGACTCATTTGGTCTGGCTGAAGTTTTGACATTTAAGTATTTTACCAGTAATAAATTGTCTTTACCTTGGGTCTGAATTCCTTCCTGCCTCCTTCAGCTCTTCATAGCCAAACTGGTTGAGGATGTTAAGCACTAGCATCGGGGCCAGAGATTGAGCTGGCTTGGTGAACAGAGCATTTGTCCCAAACACCATGGAGGAGATAGGGGAACTACAGAGGAGACAATAAGGCAGTCATATTAAGATATCTAATTACCAGTCAAATAACATGAATTTGCTTAAGTTACAAATGGATGCAAAACACAACAATATGCTTTCCATAGATGTAATGTCAACATATGGCACACGCTTGGCACAGCCTACATTAGTACGTTACTGCCAACTTTTTTCAAATGCTATGTACTCTTGTAAAGACACAAAACTGTAAGGACAGTAACACTGCCTGTAAGTGTAACCAAATACATCAGATGGAGAAGTGCTCTATATTTGTATGTGATGGATGGCTGGGCTAGTGGAGGTCACAGTGTGCTGATATAATGTAAAGGATCATCTCATGTGATGTCTTTTTTTACGGTGTGGCAACACAGAACAGACAGTTCGTCTGTATGTCTGTCTGTCTGTATCCAGAAGTGGACCAATCACAGCTCACGCTGCTACGTGCATCAATCACAGCTGACGCTGTTACGTGCATGACGTCACGCAACATTGAGGGCAACCCCCCCCCCGTCTGCTGCGCACTTGGGCATACAGGCTGCGGAGCTTACATGCATTTGATAGCACACTCAGACGGCACACAGGCGGAGCTGAGATGTGGCGGGTTGCTAGGTGTGCAGCAAGAAACATGATGTAGCTATGATGATAGCTAACGCTGGCTGGCTAGCGCTAACGCTCGGTCTGTGTTTTTGTGTTGACTAGCTTTGGCTGCTAGATAGCTGGCTGGCTAGCATTGGGTGGGACTTTGTGTTCGGGCTGCCGTGGCTGGAGATTGCAGGGAAGCCACACCGTTATTAGACTCTATATCTTGTTTTTTTTTTACCTGCGCTTGTACTTCTGCAGGTCTGAATCAATGATGTCAGCCAAAGGCAAGTTGAACAGACTGAAGGCTGCCTGAATAATGACCCTGTATAGAAGATAAGGGAGAGCAGATGCATACTGATTTAATAAAAATGGAATGATACAGGAAAGTAAATCTCATGACATACTCACAAAGGTACCTACATGTATTGTATGTAAAATAAATGAATGCTATAAACTTTTAATCCTGTTTGATATGTAAAACAAATATGTGACAGTCACAAATCATGCAACCTCTTACATGTTAATAGTGAGGAAAAATGCCAGGATGTAGTAGTGGTGAGGACCTAGTGCCAGCATTACGACAGCCATTCCAGCCTCTATGTAGAACGTGAGGAGGATGATCCTGTAGTAGCCAACACCATGGAGCAGACTCTGACAACTCAACACTAACATCTAGGAGGGAGAAAATGGGTTAAGATATAAAGGGATTCATTGCAACTTCAGGTCATATTCACAAAATGCGCAAAATGTGCAATTCCTGGTGGAGAATTGCAAGAAATTCCCATTAAGAAATCAATAAGGTAATGGCATGTAGGATAAAAGGGCATGTTTAAAAAGCAATTGAACGGTAGGTCAGCCCATCGTGCACCAATGCTACATCTCCTATCTGTCCTTTTAATATAAAACTAAGCCTCTGGGGCATAATACCTGTGGACAGATGAATCCAGCTCCATACATGACGCTCTTGGCCAGTGACGGCAGCACATCTGGAGGAATTAGGTGCTCAGCAAATATCATGGTAAAATTATTAAAGAAAGTCAACATGAAGACCTGGAAGAAGTTCATGAGCACAAAGATCTGGAAGTCCCTGTTGGTCAAGATTTGCCACATCATAGTTGTTACAGAGGAGAGGGAAAGTGCTGATTGGCTGGAAGTCTGGTCAAACGACCCCGGTAACCCTGGCGCAGGTCCTTTGTTATCGAAGCGGCTCTCACTGTGGAGGCCTGTATACAGCATGCAGCCACAGCCCAGGATAGCAATCAGCACTGTAAAGGCTTGGAAGGATGCAAAGTCTTCCATGTTTCTGGTGAGCACACCACAGAAGAGGACGCTGGAGGAACCAATGAGAGAAGCCACCTGGGAAAGAAAAGGGAGGGAATAGGGGAGGGAAGGACAGACATATCATGTTGGCTATGGGGGTACTACCCTCTACTGGGAAGGAAGAAACATGGAGGCATTGTTATGCATTGGTAAGTTACAAAAATCCACACTAAACCCTCATTACCATTCTTACCTGGTTGTACTTGATGAGTCGTAGGCGGCTCTGATGGTGGCTGGAAATTTCAGCAAACAAGGCACACTGCGCCAGCAGCACAAAAGTCAGCATGCCATCAAAAGCACACAGTGCTACCATCAAGTGAAGGCCGCACAGCCAATCACCAGGAGTGTAGGATCGCCATGGGAACCAGGCTAGCAGAAAGGCCAGGGAGTAGAGGGGAGCTCCATACAGGATGGAGAGACGACGCTGCGAGCAGCAGGGCACACGGGAGTTATCTTGCAGATAGCCAAAAAGAGGATCATTCACTGCATTCCACACCATGTACACCACCTGTGAGGGGGGAGATCAAGATTATGGTTAAAAAAAAAACATTATTTCATAAGAAAGCATGCTTATTTATTAAATTAGCTTGGAATCTTGAGAACGTCCTTTTTAAGCACACCAGTTTAATACACCAGTGCTTATCATTGATTATGAGAGACATTTGCGACACATTCCCCTGAATAAGTGAGAAGAACAAGACATGCATAATTTGTTTACGTGTAATACTCACTTGCGATTGGTGAAACGCTCCCTCTGATATCTTGTACTTATTGAGAAAGAGTTTGACATAGTAGAAGCTGAATATACTGTTCATCATGCCAGCTCCCAGAGTCGTGATGGAGTAAGTCACTGCTACAGGATTGGCCCCGAGATTTGTCAGGTGTCGCAAAAGGTTCATTCTGCCTCCTTCAGGTTTCTCCTCCACGGTCATGCTTGGTAGTTCAATTTAGGTAACTTACCAACCTTACCTGTTGGCCGAATTGGTTAAGGCGACGAATTGCTGTAGCCTACAACTATTGCTTTTTAACATAGCCTTAATTATAGCTAATAATTAGCCAGAACAGTCAAGTCTTCACAAGCAAAAAATTTTTTCGGTATTTAGGTTTTGCGTTGCAGCGGTTTCGTTTTCTGGAATAGGTTCTCTTCACGATCTTATTCGAAGTTAAACACACTTACACGCTTACTGAAGATTGAGTCATGTCCCAAAAATCTGCGCATTAACCAATTTCAGAAATTGCCCTTTCCCAAATAACCTAACATCCTGTCAAACTCGATTTGTGTGTCTGCAGAAATGCGAGGTGCTGAAAGACAACAAACAAATATCAGAGCTCTTTGGTTCCGCCTACTGCTTCATGGTTTGTCAGTGCTGCTCGTCAGTCGAAGGAAGTTCCGGCAGGGGGGAATCCTTCTGTCGATTTAAAATGTTTTGGGATTTTTCTAGATTGTAGACCATCGAATTAAAGTGGAAGATCCGGTTAAAAAGAAGATTGGCTGTTCCATTATTTAAAAAAATAATAATAATAAAAGTACGTTTGACCGTAACTGTGGATACGGAAGTTTAGTTGATGTTCATGTTCACCGCGCGCAGAGATTAGATTTGCCACGTTGCCGTAGACAACAGACTACGCCACCGACCGGAGGATGTACTCTACATTACACACGGACGTGAACGCCAGACAACTCAAAGCGGTCGAAGGATACCGGTGTTTCAGGTTTCTGTCGGGTGGAGCCCTGGCACACTCCGTTGTTGTGAAATGCTGACTGACATGATAGTCGAGGAAGAGTTTGAGAAGGATGGAGAGCCTTGGTATGGCAAGCAGGACCTTGAAAACGGTAAGGGCTGCATCGCTTTTGGTCGCGCCCTAAACACCGCTTGACTTTGGCTTGTTACATTAATGCCACCATTAGGTAGTATTTCACTTAGGCTATGTAGTACAAAACGAAGCAATCCAATGATGACATGACAGAAGCCCTAAAATGTGCATACATACTATAGATGAAAAATGTCATTTAAATCTATAGCCTGCTCTTGTGACACTCACACTTGTTAGCCACTCTAGTCATGGGGTGAAATGTGAAAAACCCTGAGAGCTCTCTGTTGCCTGGATTCCCTGAGGCTGTCACTTCCCCTGTGTTGATTGTGTTCTATGCTTGATGTTTATGTATGTTGTTTAAGCTATTGACAATGACAACTCCACAGTAGTGGTTGTAGATCTGTTTGGCCACATGGCACACTTGAGTAAAGCACAAAATTCCTTGGCATAAACTATTGATTGCTTGAAAAAAGGCCTTACCATGTTATTGATTGAATGGTAATGTCACATAAAGCCTAGTTTAGTCACTTCAGAGGGCCATTAAACACAATTTCTTGACAAGGTCCAGACTTGGAGACAACAATTTAGAGGGGGAAAGTGTGATCATAAGCTTTTTCTTAAATGTATGATCATATTTGTGTAATAATTAAACATTAGCATAGCATTTAACCTGATTTTTTTTTTGTCTTAAATTTGAGCCAAATTCCAAGGCATGCCTTAGATCATTCCGTGACTCACCAGAACCACTAATAGTGCTAGATAGCAATGTGTGTGTGTGTCTGTGTGTCTGTGTGTATGCATGCAAGCTGCACTTGTGCAAGTGTATGTTTATATTGTTCACGTTCTATCGTTTCTATGTTTGGACATTGAGCCTGTCTTGTTCCTTGTGTTTACATGTTTGCCTGTGTGTTTACAGATCTCCATTTGGCAGCGGAGCTGGGCAAGACCCTACTTGACAGGAACCATGAGCTGGAGCAGGCCCTGCAGCAGATGTATTCCACTAACCAGGAGCAGCTGCAGGAGATAGAGGTGATGATATTAGGAATGGACTAACCAGTGTTTCTGAGGCTACAGCAGTACCAAACTCACTCTGAGGACAGTGACCTAGTGAGGCATATCCATTTTGCCATGCAAAAGATGAATTTACATATCAGACCAACTGGCCTCCTTAGCCTCTCCTTGAAAAAGGTCACTGTACACAATCTAGTCTGTTTATGAATATTGTATTGAGTTCCTCCAAGTACTGCATAGCTGTGGGTGCAAAAGTTCATCTCTTTAGCCTGCATCTTCCTGCAGTGAACTGCTTATTGAACCAGCACTATGAATATAATGATTTTATATGAATGAGTCTACAATGGGAGATGACTAATTGAGAAAAGTCCATGTTGAGTAATCTGAAAAGCTCTTTCCCTAGCAGGGAATTCTCATTGTGAATTTCTCTTTTCTTTAAATAGGATGGAGTAAAAGCTAATCTTGACCAGCTTGTGACCTAATGAGCCTTTGGCTCAGAGCATCCTCTTGGCAGGATATTGGTCTACTAATTATAGGAAAACTTTCACTAGCCTAATCCACCTTCTTTTAGTAGGGCAGTTTTTACTGACTAAGATCTGGTGAGCTTTTGGAACTGCTCATATTTGTGAGAATGCGGGTAATCAATGTGAGACAATACAGTGAATGATTTGTTGTTCATGGGGCCTGAACAAACTTCTGTTCTCTAAATCGCAAAATTACCTAACAAATATGTAAGCGATTATGTAAATCTGTTTTCCATAAAGATACGCATATTTGTGCATAGCTTAGCGCTTGGTTTACCATGATGGGATATCACAGTAACTTACTTGTCACAATGTGTTTCAGGTAGAACATACTGTATAAATAAGCGCAGTCTGTCAGACCTCATCATTCAGTGCACAGACATTTAATTTTGGCATATCCAGACAGTGCTGATTTGAGTTACAGGACATGCCATTCATTGGCAGCAGGTCAACAACGATAAGAGCCTTAATTTGTTTACGGCAGTCTGAGGACCGGTGGCTTGAGGGCTTATGGAGCTTGATATGGTAATCCCATACATCTCACTGACCCTTATCCCTATGCGGTGTCTGCCCCGGTCGTACTTTCTCCACTAATGTAAATGTTAGTCTCAAAGCTATGAGTCCAGCACCTGATAGTATGATTTAGGGCTGTGCTACTGTTTGAGTGAATTTTAAAATGCGCTTTCAAATTAGACACAGGATAGAATCTCTACCAGAGTAATTAATTCAATTGATAACTCAATATACACACCTAGGATACATAAGCATTTATTCAAGAACAACAATACTTTGCTTAGCCAGTGATAAGCTGTAGCCTCTATGTGTCAAGTTCAAGGTCTAGTCTGGCTCTTGTCTAGACGCTATGACAACACTAGAACTTCTTTCCACTTCGGACTTGTCCTGAGTAAATCACTGTTGTCTTATTATTCATGAAGAGAGCATTTTGTTCAAAGTTTCATTTACAACGACTTCAGTTGATGCTTCTCTCTCAAATAGGTCTTTGCAGACTGTCAGAAAGCCCACGATAGGCTGAGTGAAATGCTCCTCGCAAGATACATTATCTTTAACGTTTGTTCTAAATGGAATTGGTATATTTAGTAGCGTTACCGATTATCTGAAATACGTCACTAGGGCACTCTGATGTCACTCTGATGTCGGGATGTGATGATGTCATGATGTGGTGATGTCATAATGTGGTGATGTCATAGTGTGGTGATGTCATAATTACGGTTGGCCATCGTCGATGATTGATAGCCATCGTGATGTTTGTTTAAATAACAGTGCACTGCATCAAAAGTCGGAGCGTCGGCCGTCTCTCCCGCTCCAATTTCGCTCCGGTACCGCTCACATGAAATGATACGAATTGAGAATAAAAATAGCAATTCAAATCCTCTCTGAATGTGTTTAATAGCTTGTTTCAGCCCATTCAACCCCTCTTTCGTTCCGTGGT
>OMLI01074828.1:0-10277 GCA_900302605.1 Rondeletia loricata | reverse complement strand
ATCATTAAATGCGGGAAACTGTTTCAGGGGAATTTTGGAAGGCATTCCTGGAGAAGTCCTTGAGGGGAAGGATGGTGATGGCTCGCTAATCAGCTCTGAACTATGGTAAACTATGGAAAGACTCGCTGACATCTAACATACACTGTGTGTGTGTGTGTGTGTGTGTGTGTGTGTGTGTGTGTGTGTGTGTGTGTGTGTGTGTGTGTGTGTGTGTGTGTGTGTGTGTGTGTGTGTGTGTGTGTGTGTGTGTGTATGCATGTCTCTGTGTTTGTTTGAGGGTTTCCAGTTCATGCCATGAGCTCTAATAGCAGAAGTC
Source organism: Rondeletia loricata (assembly GCA_900302605.1). Taxonomy (NCBI): domain Eukaryota; kingdom Metazoa; phylum Chordata; class Actinopteri; order Beryciformes; family Rondeletiidae; genus Rondeletia; species Rondeletia loricata. The sequence goes on along the minus strand of OMLI01074828.1, from coordinate 9,961 downwards.
TTCCCCTCTTATCAACTGCTGTTCCGGTATTTGGGTTCCACATGTTCCCCCTCTCCAACAACAAAGTGGGGCGGCATTCAAGGAATTTAGTCTTAATTGTCCCTATGAGATGTTTTGCATCAAAAGGAAGACAAGATTAAAGATTAAAATGAGAAGTTTCCCAGCCTTGGCCAGTTTGCCCCCCCCCCACACACACACCCCCATCTCTCACTTTCACTCCACTTGTCTCTTTTACTTTTCTCCTCATTTTTCCTCGAGGTGGACTCAGACAGATCAGCAGTAGATCACCCAGTGTTTGTTTTGGCCTGCTGAGCACCAGTGGGCAGCACTTAACCTCAGAACAAATTGGGCTTCACAATCCAGACGGTGGAGAGCCAGACACAGGGCTTAACTTAGGATCAGAGAGAGTTCACACCTCTCTAAAAATAACCAACAGAGCAGCAAGAGAATAAGTTGCATGTGGTGTTTGGTGGAAAGAATCTTACAGTGATTGATTAATGAGATGACTGAAAAGTTACGGGCAGAATGGAATTGCGTAGAAAGGGGATGCGAGGCAGCAGGGGTAATATACAGCAACCATAACAACAAAATAATTGTACCTGTTGTAGTTCCTCAACAGCAGAGCTTGGCTGCTCGGACAGGATTCGGAGGGATTGTGGCAACCAAACATAGGAGGAGGGGCCGGGTACTGCTGGTCCACTGAATACAAACAAACAAACAGCTCCTGAAATTATGTTTCATATGGCCAAGTTCCCTTCTCTCCAGTGACTTACTACCTGGCAGTATTAGGCTGAAAAGCTGGCAAAGAATGAACCTAATAATCATTTTTCTTCTTCTTCATATTTTACACACTCAAAAACACACTCAAATACACTTATTTCAAAGATATAAGTGCACCTACATGCACTCGCACATACGCACAAAGGAGGGTCCCCAGACTGTGCACATGCCTGCATGCACTACTGCACAGACACACAACTAAACTTTTCAAATAGTGAATGGAACAATCAGAAACAGTGGTCCTTTTCAGGTTCATGTAGTATATTGGTCCCCAGACAGTTTTTGACATTCCAACAGACTCACATAAAGCTGTTTCCTCAAGTTATCATTTCCAGAGCCATTAACCATATGCTTAGAGAGAGAGAGAGAGAGAGAGAGAGAGAGAGAGAGAGAGGGCGTTTATGTATGCGTGTGCGCTGCCGAGAGACAGAAGAAAATTGATAATAGCAATTTTGTTGTGATATGAAAAATGATGGGTTACTTACATAACCTTGCTGTGACTTCCAGTCTGTGAGTCAATTTAGTGAAAACATGTCAGGATGCAGATAGTTACCCATGTTGCTCTGCGGTGACAGTGTGTCCTCGTGTTTGAAGGACAGGCTGGAGAGCTGAGGGGTGTGGTGAGAGGGAGTGTGACCGTAACTGGGGGCGCTGTCCAGACCCACTGCTCCATAACCTGAGAGAAAACAAAAAGAGGAGCGGGGTCATGTCAAAACGATCTTATTCGCCTGGTCTAGTCATTAGCTTACCATTTTGCAAATCATTGTAACATTCTGAAGACCGAAAAGTCTCCAGTATCTGGTCAGTTATCTGAATCCCCTGGTAGTCGCTCTTAGTCCCTGGCAGGGTTACTACAGGGAGCCCATTCATCAAACTACTAAATCCTTTCTCCCTGTAACATGTTCTTTTTTTCTTCTTCTTTCTTTGGCCTCGTGGTTACAATATTTATGGCAGGTGGAAAAATTAATTTGGCAAACATACCACAGACAGATTGAGATGAGCTACTGTAGAATGTGCCCTCAACAAAAACCAGGGTTGAGAAGTAATGAATTACATGTACGGTAACGAAATTACAGTTACCAGATAAATTTTTTTTTTAACTGTAATTATTGTTACTATTATTGTAATTATTTGAGTGTAATAAAATAAAGTTAGTGAAATAAACACAGTGATTAGACTGAGGTTATATAGCAATTTTAAGTGGAATATTAGTCATGTTAGTAGTTATTTGAAATTGATTGATTGATCATATTTTGAAAGTAACCTTCCCACCCCTGATGAACATCTACGCATAAAACACACACACACCCACACACACATACACACACACACACACACACACACACGCACACACACACAAGCCTGCACGGACGCACCAGATAACTTTTATTGTACCTACACACACAATGCACACAGACTAGTATAGCCTCAGTCAGGCCAGAGTGAAATGGGATGTTGGAAAATTCCTGAGAAAAATGACTCATCTACTCTTACTTAAATCCCTGTATCCTGTTAGAGCAGTACACTGAGCATTTTTACCACTTCATCAAAAAACGACTTTCCACTGAGCAAACAAGGCTGTCTGCAAACTGCCACTGAAACTCACATCACACGTCACATGCAGGCTTAAAGCTCTGAGTAATGAACCCCAACAGACAACCGGCTCAAGCCTTGTTTACAGGGATTTTTCCATTTGTTCCTCTTGTGTGTAGAAAAGTCAAATCAATAACAACAGTGCAGAGGAAACAGATAAACTAAGTTTGAATTAAGATTAATAACTGCTAAACTCCTCTGGCTTGTTTTGTGAGGTCAAAACTAGACCCTACTTGGATAAAAAAAAAAGCCCCAAAATACTAATGGGAGTAATAAAGCAGGCTCATGATTCTCAGCTTGTAAAGAAAAAGTAGGTGTTTCCGGCAAACAGTTCATTCCCAGTTTTTGTCTTGGGGATTCAAGAAACTCTTTGAATAAAGATCTTGACCTTTTTGCTGAAGAGGCTGTTTTTGTGCTTAACATAGCAATTCTGGTTAAGGTTTTTCTTATGACCACACATGAATTAAGAGAAAAACTTTTTTAAAGTGTGTGCAACTCAATACAAGAACATTCATATTTGCCAGATAATAAAATCGGAACTCTGAAATACAAAACTTCAGGGTCATTTATTCACAATCAACCGTTGTGTGTTTTGGTACTCTGTGGCTCACTGGGCAAGGTAAGGTTCTTCCCACGGCCTGTATGGCTACCACAACCTTGACTGTCCCAGCCAACAGGTCATCTAATCAGGCCAATAATAGATAATTGGGTTCACTATCTCAAATTTATATTAATCACAAATCATCCTATTAACTTCAGTATTCCAACTATAGTAAACTGAATTTGTTGGGAAAGGTAATCTTGAGTTGAATGTCTGCAATGGCTTGGCACCAAACTGAAAATTACTACAGTATGTATATTAAGGGGATTTGTATAAATGGTATATGTAGAGAAAAAATACATAGAATATCCACAAATTGTTATTGTGCACTGAATCGTGATTTGCCTGTTTCTAGGTTTACAGTTTGTTCAGTTTTCTAGATATATTTTTGACAACAGAAAATCTAATTTCAGCATCATAAAGATGCGTTAGATGACTGCACTGGATTAATGGTATGGTTTGTATTTTGTGAAATGCAAAAACGGTATGAGGGATGCTATGATAAAGCCTAATGAAATCTTGCAAACAAATCTGTTTAATAATTTGGTAATCATATCATGTTCTAAATGATCAGTTTGACAATAACAATCATTTATGATCAGTTGATACAAACAGTTTGTGTGATATTTGCAGCGGATTGAAAAACAATTTTTTCTAACACAATTCTTGACTGTCATTTTAGTTGAAAAGTATTGCAAACACCAAAGATCTCTGGCAGAGTGGTACCAGAGGATGGGAAGCTGTCAGGCGTATTCCTGACATAGGTCAGAATGACCCAGAACAGGACATAACATCCTCCTCAGACACAACACTATTTACAAACCCTAAACATGGAGTTACACACAATAATACACTATACACACATAGGAAAAGCATACAATGCATACAAAGGCAGACCACAGAATTTTTGAAGGCTACGGCTCCTGATAAAACCTAGATTTTATAGATAGTAGTGTCAAAACATACAATCCTGGCTATGACTGGTACTTGTATTTCACTGTATTTATCTGGCATTTAGCTGATGAGAAGCCAAGAGAAGCCAGAGATGGAGTGAGCGAGGTGGGAGGTGGGAGAGGGGAGCAGCATTCATGCTTACCCTGGTTCCTGGGTGCTGGTGGATTGTCCACACAGCCGGGCAGGTAGGCTCCATTAGGAAACACCCTGGGTTGGACTGCAGCTGGCTCTCCGAACGCCCCCACCCGACAGGGGCCTGTGCCTGTAAACTGGCCAGAGAAGTGCACTGTGAAGGCCCCCAGGCCACAGTGAGGGTCCTCTAGGGGGTCTGGGGTGCCCCAGCCTGGTTCCTGCTTGATGAGGGAGTGGTGGGAGGGCAGGGAGCCGTAGGGAGAGCCAGGGTGGAGGTCCAGGAGTTGGGTCCACTGGCCGCTGCCGACAGACATGCCACAGCCGCCACCACCTCCTGGTAAGGAGGACACGGGAGGCCCTGGAGGTAAAAGGGTCAGATCTCGAACATCCGACCCCATAGACCCCATGGCTGCACACGGCTCAGTCAGCATTGGGGAGGGCAGTTAGAGATGGTCCACAGAAGCAGAGATGATGTCCCAATAGAAGACGCCGCCGGGAGGGTTTAAAATTCATATAGTCATAAACTCCTATAAACTAGTAAAACACTAACTGAAGAAACAATAAGCACAGGAGAAATTGAAATAAACAGAAAAATAAAAACCAGGTGTGTTCTCGTCAGCACACTCCACAGGAACCAACATCAGTGGCCATCAGTACACTACAGAGCCATCTTTCCCTCCTCTACAATTGTCTGTTGAGCATTCAGAGAGGTGATGATGGCAGCGGTTAAATCAGGTGGCCAAAATCTGGACGCCAAATCTCAAGCTCACTGGATGTCTGAAGTCTGCAGTGGGTTTGAAGTGGGAGTGTGTGAGGGTAACAGTGCCTTGTCCCTCTGTCTCTCTAATGTCTGGCTTTCCTTACTCTCATGAAGACTCAAATACTGCGTAACTCATTGGGCAGGGGGAGGAGCGAGGGCGGCTGAGAAGAGGATGACTCCCTTGCTTTTCCCCAGCAGACACAGACTGCAGTTCTGAGTAGCTTCTGACTAATGTCGCATTCGCATGAGCGAGTGTTGCATTTTATGTTTTGTTCAAGTTCATGTGTTTCTCATATTGTGTGTGTGTGAGTGTGTGTGAGTGTGAGTGAGTGTGCGCATGCAGGAGAGAGATAATTTTGTTTAATTTCTCTCAAATTGATTGACTGAGTTCCTGAGACATGGGCTTATGGTATAAAACAGTTAGTTAGAGTTAGGGCTCTAGGCTGTTTGCAAACATGGAGTTATAATGAACTGTATTTTACGGTGCTGAGAGTTGGAAAAAATGCTTTTTTCCATTTCCAATGTGCATGCAGACAAAATGTATACGGGTATTCAAACATGTACAATTAAATGAATGAATTAAAACACTCTGAATTAGTAAACATTTCAATTATACAGTCACTCATATTCAAAGCCGACCAAAAGTTACAAAAACATATTCAAAAAACACCTAAATTGAGTTGTTTTAGCATTTATACAGTGTTAACCAAGTTCTCTCAACGTTGAGTGGGCTCTGTTTGGACGGCACTCATCAACATTCCTAACTCTTCTGACTCATCACTTTTCTGAGATATATCCGACTTTCAAAAAAAGTTGACAAATGGAAGAGGCAACAAAATATGTAGGCCTAATGGCATATACTTTTATGATTTTATTCATAGAGAGGCTGAGCAATCAATGTAATAGTAATAAATATAAAAAGGTGGACTGTTTTTATTCACAATATATTGGATGAAGGTTTTCTATTTCAATGACGCATGTTCAAAAAAGTTTAACGTTCTGTTAAAAGTCATATTTATTTGTTAACAGTAATCAAAATGAATAAATACATACACGAATGAATCATTGTTCAAAAGTCCATATGAAAATAGTAAAAATGGTAAAACCTGGTAAAAAAACGTTTTATGAATTCTGGAAATAATACTGTTATGCTACGAGCAACTGATACAAACTGCATGGCCTTGGAAGAATGCCATATCACACAAAAGGATAATTATTTATTAGCAGAGGACAGGGGGAGTTGAAGCGTGTGTGTGTGTGTGTGTGTTGTGTGTGTGTGTGTGTGTGTGTGTGTGTGTGTGTGTGTGTGTGTGTGTGTGTGTGTGTGTGTGTGTGTGTGTGTGTGTGTGTGTGTGTGTGTGTGTGTTTGTGTGTGTGCTGAAGAGATAGAGGTGGTGACCTTAACTCAAGCTTAACTCAATGTGGAACTGCAGAGGAATGCAGAAACATGGAATATGCCTATAAATTCAGGACAGCTGCTGTGGATCTTTTTGTATTATATTATTTGTCATATCAAGAGTTGGGTTCCCCCGCCCTTAAAAGCTTAAACAGTGACAATATGTTACAATGCAATGACCTATTGAAGAAAATGTCACGCTACACTCACATGCTACAGTAATCTGATTACAAACATTTTACCTTTATTCTGTTGCCATTACTGTAAGAACACAGCAATAAGATTCAAAATACTTTTTAAAAAACTGATTACTTTTTGGATTACTAAAAAACATGCTTAAAGTTAGAAAAGCCATTTAGATTGTGAGATTATAGACACTAACATCATTCTGGAGATCTTCAAATGTTGTAGATCATGATAACACTGATCATCACAACATGGTTCATTAAACAGCATATTCAAGGGATTGTGGAAGCAATTTAATTCCAAAGTAACTAAAAGCAATCACTTTACATTACTACATTTGAGTATTCCAGTGGATTTGAAGCAGGTAATCTGTCATCTTTAATGGATTAGATCATGGAAGTAACCTTCCCAAAACTGCATTTGATGAACATGGCTTGATGAAACTTATTTTAAACAAAAACAGCTTTTATGTGAAACTTTCCCTTCAGTTTCCCCTCAATCTCTGTTAAATCATGCAGTTGCTCTTTCACTCGAGAGGACGGGAGCAAGAGCACAAAAAAAGGTCCCAAGCTATCTGGCTGTGAATTCAATATACCCTCTTAACCCCTGAATTAATGGTCATTTGAACACCTTTACAAATTAGACCTCAGCATGGTGGATAATGATAAATTACGGTGAATTAGTCTTACAAAGTGATTTACTACCGTGTCAAATACACATTTCTAGGTGGCATTAAGTATCCACCACCCATTTGAGATGCAAGACCATGGACAGAGCCAGAGAGCTGCAACAATGCTGTGAAGTGAGGATTGTTGGCCAGTTCCTGTCACCACCATCTGGAATATTAGTCTAGGATTCCAGTGAAAGTCACTGACCCCTAATTCAACTTAGGGGGGGGTAATGAAATAAAGTAATGAAATCAGCAGGCAAAGTGATGAGGCGGCATTAACAAAGCTTACTGTTATTGTCTTGTCAGCCTGTATTGCACAACATATGGCAAGCTATTCTAAGACACTGATGAAGAATGTAAGTTTCAATAATTTACATTTTCACTTTTTACAATAGCTTGTGATATGAGGCTCACCACAGCTCCCCAGATACGACAGTGCTTGGTGTCATGATTATAGTGTAATGAGAGCTGGGTTGGTGAGCAATCAGGCTGCCGATGCAGGACTGCCTTCATTAGCTGGTAGCCTTGACTAGCAGTAATAGCAGCCTGCTAATGGGTCGAGGCCCAACTTCCATCCCTGTGAAGCTGCAAAAGGGCCTAAAAATTGACCACCCTTTGAACCCTATGGAACATCCTTAAGTGCTGGCCCCAGAGGATCAGATAAAGATAAAGATAAAAAATATCATTCTGTATTCATCTGGACGGCAGCGTCCCCACTGCCAACGATAAATCTTTACTTTAATCGTATCTTTATCTGATCCTGTGGGGCCAGCCCTTTACTTGGTTTTGAATCATTCTGTCTATCTAATGTTTTGTCCTCCATTTTGAAGCATACCATATCATGAGCTTAATATTGATCTTGCTAAAACTACATTACCTTCCCTTACCCCCGCCTTTGTAAAAGAAGGCAATGTAAAACAATCACACAGACTGAGTCTATCTGATAGCATCCGTTAGAAAGTTCATAACCTTGCAGACGCCCCTAAAGGTTAAGCCCAAATTCAGATGGGTAGTTTACGGTCACGAAGAAGACAGAGTGCTCTCTGACTCACTCTATTCCGGGACAAAAACGAGTGCAAAGGCAGTATCGTATCCCTGAGGAACACCCAGGCATTCGGAGGATGTCCACGTAGCTGATTTGAAAATAGTAGCAAAGAAAATGAATTGCTCCCAAAACAAATAGAAAATCTTCCGTGGCCCACCCACTACAAACAAACGCAAATCCAGAGCCTAAAATAATGTGCCGCATGTACAAAAGGTTCTGGCACAATTAAAAGTATCTTGCCAAAAAAAAACTGCGATGCCTCTGACCCAAGGCAAATGCTGGCTGTGCCTTCCCCAGCGGAGTCTTTAGCAGGGATTCATCAAAGGTGACGGGGCCAGGAGAAAACAACCCTTTCAGTCCCTATGACGGATGGTAGTCCCCAAATACACTTCTTCAGATCAATCTCTGGTTAACTCAGGGTTTAAAACAACATCACTGTGGAGAGGAAGGGAAATGGTCAATACTGCCTCTGACCCTTAACAAGGAATATACTAAGGCTGTAATGTCCTTCGGCAAGGGTAAGAGGGGATTTGAACAGGGATTGTTTCAGCCAAAAAGCCACATGATAAACTACACAGTAAACATTGGTATTTATGCTACTGACTGTTTATTAGGCCGTATTTCTGTTTAAATCAAGCGCATTGGTGTTTTAATACGGCATGATTTATTTCAGATTTTGTGAAATGAGTATCAGTATCATAATGGTTGTGATACGAGGACAGAGGCAGCAAAAAGCCTGGAAGAGAGGACTGCAAATAAAGCAACAGGTGTTATTTTGATATGCTGACAGTAGCATAAAAAAAGCCCAGTCCTTTACTTCTCTGCGTGGGCATGGAGACAAGCTGATAACACACCCACAGCAGAGTGTTGTAATGTTTCATCATTTCCCCTTTATCTGCCTGCGGCCTCTAGGAAATGCATACAATTTAAAACAACGCTCAGTCAGAACAATATTCCTCTGTCTTCCCTCGCCACTTTCTCAGAGCACTATGTGGAGTGTGTGACAGCCAGGCATCTGCTCTGTGAAAAGACAGAATGAACAGATTGGTCATCCTTAGTCAAAAACAAATTTGTGATTGTTCAAAATTATATTAGGGAAGTGCTTTATACAGTATGTATATTGTTCCTGTTCAGCCTTACCCAACCTCCCTATCGCCCACTTGGAAGACAACAACCCTCGGTTTTTAATTTTCTCTCATATCAACTCTCAGCACACTTCAAAGCGCTGGATATCAGACTGGAGATAAGAGGGAGAGAAGAAGGATCTGAGGGAGAGCAGACATTTCTATGTGTGTGTCAGACACAACACCAGTCCAGTGTCTGTCCAGTGATGTTTCACACACCCTTCCTCCTTCATGCTGCTGATCACCTCTCCCTACCACCAAACCTAAGACTCCCCTCTCTCACGCATTCGTACTCTCTGTTTGTTTCCTATAAGTTGTCACAGAAGCTACTTTAGACATTTATGGCTGGAACAGATCAGTGCACTTGCAAAGAGCTCTTTCACACCATACAGTCAAAACGCTCAAGCAAAATAACTACAAAATGCTAAAACTAGTTAAAGAACAATATGATAATTTTCTCCTTTTGAAGACGAACTGTATGAGTATTAAACTGCAAAAACGACCACTCAATAAATAATGGCTCTATCTTTATGCAAACTCACATACAATGGACAATTGCTGCAAACTTAAACCTCTCCAAGAAAAAAACACATCTGGGAAGATTTGGCAAAATAAATGTTTACTTCATATTTATTTATTTATCAAAAACGACAAATTATTTTGATGTCGTGGTAATGAATTTCATGGTGTCTAGTTGTCATCTTGTTTTATTTGTGTAGA
>OMLI01074814.1:0-12121 GCA_900302605.1 Rondeletia loricata | reverse complement strand
CTTGAACGGAACGTTAACGTGTCCACTGGGGGGCAGTGTCACATTTAGTAAACCACAATGTACAGAAAACATAGAAGAAATCCGGAAACGGAAATCCGTTTTCACCCCCAGTGAAAGTGTAAACAAACCAATTCATTCGTGAAACAAAGAAATGGCATTGTTGCATGTCTCAACAGAAATGGTCAGGACAAGGACAAGACGGGAAACGATATTGAATGCGGTGAAGAGGAATTTAGTTGCCTACGCTCTGTTTCTCTTCCGTTGTCCTACTTCCTGTCGGGAATTCAACCAATCCACTTGTTTTACACGTAGGACCGCACAATGCGTTGTTGAGATTTGGGAGGAGTGCGCGCCGGCTCCTCTGCGAGCCTCTGCAACCTACGGTTACCCATAACACCCCTCTCTGCGTAGATCCGCAGATACGTTTACGTGTATCTTCGCAGAAGTATAATTCCCGCTTAAGTCTAGTGTGACTGAGTTCACCTGTCTCGTACAACGTTGATAGTGTTTATTCCCCTTGCAGCGGCAATCTGTATTACAGCCTGGCCGACTCCACTGTTGGCTGCATTCTGGATCACAGAGTCGCCTGAAACGACAGTAGATAAGAGGCAAACCGTTACATGATGTCTAAGGCTTCTTCACATCATGTCATATTTACAGAGGTAACATAGGTATACCCTGATAAAGACAGCTTACCTGTTGAAATGTTAGTAAATGAAATATATAGTTTAATTCCAACTTGAGATATGCAACATTTGAAAACATTGACGCCTCCTCAAACAAAATGATGGCTGGTATTAAAGTGAAGTCCATTGTGGGCAAGTATTAAAGTTAATAGTCATCTTAAGACCTTTACTTACAAAACAGTTATGTTTTTGAGGATAGAATCAGATTTTCCTAAATGGATATATAGCATTTTGGAATGAAGCCTTTTGAGTGTGTGGTATTCCTTCCTACGTAAGTTCACGCTGCCAATACCAGCACCTCACCAAGATTGTGGTGTGCGTTTATTCACACCACAGTGTCCACCAACATGCGTCTTCCCTGCATCTATCCTTCACTGGTACTTTAGTGGCCACCGTCATTGTCACAGCAAAAGTTGTGAAGTACAACTTGGAAGGAATATCTTAACATAACACTTGTGTCTCTCCTTCCTTTTGGAAATAGAGCAGAAGCACAAAAAAACAGGATCTCCTGAGATGTCTGTATGTGTAATCCAGGTGTTTGGAGTCCTGTACAAGGAACTGGTGTTTTGGATTTGGATACATTGTGTTAATTGAGAAACAGCACATCATCTGCCCCTGTATGTGGTGAATGACTACCTGGCTCGAGGTCCTCAAAGTCAGAGAGCATCCTGAAGGCAGTGCAGGGGTTCACCCCCAGTGTAGCAGCAGACAACAAGGGAATGTCACAGGGCAGTGAGATAATATCGTCCTCAGCTAGTACTGCTGCTGTCCTCCACGTCCCTGCTCACACCAAGGCAGCATTCACATCAAATCTCACGATGAGAGACACAATAATGACACTGCAGACTCATTCCTATCGCTCTAGAAGTAATTCACCTAGCCCTGCATCTCTTGGGATGACCCAGTCTCCTGTTTTGAGGGCCGTCACCTGGCTGCCCACCTCTACGACCTGGGCCAACCCCTCGTTGCCCCCTACTGCCGGGAGGTCCGGGAGGATAGCATAGGTACCTGGGAAAGAGTAACGGATGAACAACTGATCTTCATGCCAGTCTAAGTGGTTAAGTGTGCTGTGTTTCTTCTATTCATACTGTTCCTTTGTAATTACTGTCGTACTGCAGCTGTTCGGTGTGGCTATTGGAACTATTTGCTGAATGGGTGTGTAATTGTTTTGTTTGATTATTTTAACATAAATATGTGTAACTAATTCACTATAATATGTACTACCTTGAATCATGTTGATGTCTGATGGGTTGATTGGGGCTGCCAGCATTTTAACAAGCACATCCTTTGCACCTATGGGAGGAAGATCCACGTCCTCCAACCTGGCAACCAGCAAACTCATGTCATGACATTGATTAAATAAAGTATTTCTATACCATTAAAGAGTGTCTGCCAAATAACTTTAGACATGGATTTCTATTTTTCTATGGATTTTCCAGGTAGCATGCTCGGGTTAGCCTGCTAGGAGCCCCACGTTAGTCACATTTACAGCCACATATCTGCAGACAGTCAGAGCAAAGCAACGGCATGCTTACTGAACGACTTGAGAGGGGTCTCCGTGGTTTCTGTACACAAGTGCCGTGCATCTTTTAGCTGAAAGCCCAGCTGAGTGACTGAAGTGAGCAGCGTTAGCTCTGGTGTGTGACAGCTTCAGCAGGGCGGTGGAGAAGCTTCTGCAAGTCGTCGGACTTCTTGAACAGGCTGCGAGGAGGAGGAGCAACATTGCGAGCGAGGGCTTCACTTCAGAATATGAAAATAGCTATAATGGTCAAGGAGACAGTATTTGAAGCGTGAATTTCGCCTGCCAGCAGTCCTCAAAACATGCAAGCGCCGGCGGCCATATTGGATTTACCCATGACACTTTGATAGGAAATGTAAACAGAGAACAGCGCCCCTGGTGGATAAGCACAATAATTCACTGCTATTAGTCAAGGGGTCCTTGAGGGGGTTCCAGGGGGTCATCCAAAGTGACCAGGGGTCCTTGAGGGGGTCACCAGAAAAATAAGGAAATTATTAATTTTAATGTAATTTCACTCCCTAGAAGACTGCACAATGAGAGACTGCATAACTGGATGACTATTTTGACCAGAGGTTTCACTCTTCCTACTGATGCCTCCACACCTGCAGTGTATAGTTATATCTAACAAAAAAGTAATATCTAACAACAACAAAATCTCCTCAGATGATGGTCCTTAGGACAAATTGGGTTCCATGGTTTAATAGTTTCAATTTGGGAGGTCATTGACATGAAAATGTTTGAGAAACCCCTGTTTTAACAGAAGGAAGACAAATGGACACAAAAAGTGCATGTGAATATTGACATATTTATTAGGAAATGGAGCAGATCTTTACATATAGAAACATAATCACAGTAATACTCTGAATAGCCTACATGCTGCTTACCGTTGACAAACTAGCCATTAAATTGCCTGAGGTCAAGTTAAATGTAGTTTTATGGCAGTAAACATTGATACATTCTTCAGTAATAAATGCACATTTTTGGAAGTAGTTTCAGCCATTTACACCAGATACAACATCACAAATGAAATGGCTGATGGTCACAAACAAGATGTTACATAAAAAGCACACGCAAAACACAAGGTAAAGTGTGATACTGTATGCTTTTATGTGCTTCAAATGTTACCCTGAGCACATAATCTGTCCTTGGATTTTTAAGGTATATCTAATCCATCTAACACCCAACAATCAAATCACAATAACACATCACTGGGGAGTCAAACAGGTTTGTTGCAATCAGAACATCTGTCATGGACTTTTGTTTTCAAATGATACTTTGAAAACATCACTAAGTTATGTACAGCAGAATATTGCAAACATTACAATATACCACTTTGCCACTTTCATTCGACCTTGATCTAAACAATGGGTATCAAAATAAGTAGAATAACTTTACTGTAATCCAACTTGAGTTTGACTGATGAGGTATTCAATGGTTTAACAGATTTTTTTAGAGAGATTGATGAACAAAAAGTCCTGTTTGTGTGTCCCTTTTTAATGGAAAAAGTCAGAGGATCCTACTGGTACTGAAATCATGAGCAGTAAATTCAATTGAAACATACTGAAAAAAGTAAACTGTTCCACCAAGTCAGTGCACTTGCTTCAACAATCTTTTCCTTCCTTTCATAGCAGATTTATTCATTATGATTTTTTTAAAGTATTGCTTATGTAATCTTAAAACTTGGAGAATTTGTATCCCACCACCCAACGGCAGAATCTGGGTATGAAACAAGATTTGATGAGTGTGAAGAAAGTCATCAATGACACATTCCTTTTGTCATAAGCATTGATAGTCTGAAATACCATGCATTGGCCATGTGTTGAGACGAGACAACCCCAATTTATATACTACTAGCCCCAATCCCTTAACAATATTCTACTACATCCCCATCCTACAACGATTATAGAGGAAAAACACAAGAATAGCGGAACATTTTCTTCATATCATATCATGGCATGTCAAAGAAGAGAAAATAAAGAACATCATCAGACTAGGTGCATGATAAGTTGACAAGGTAGATAAAAGTAAAAAAAGACTGCAAATCTCAATGAAAAGATATCTAAACTGTTACAAATAGATTTCTTGACAAACATCTTTGTACTTTCTGTGGATGAGCAGAGAGGACTTTTACTGTTGCACCAAGACATTCAAAAGACACTAGCAAGGCCATATTATTTTGGCACCCATGGCTCCCTTGTCCTTTGCTTCACACCGACAAACATTGCATACCTTACTTTGTCATGAATGAGCTCTCCTTGACTCCATCCAATCAATCTGAATTATTCCCTGAGTTTTCAGATTGACAATTCCTGAGACAAGCCTGAGAGTGGAGGTTCTACTATTTTTTATTTTTTTCCACCAGCAATCAACTGTATGTGGTTTATCAAAATCTAAAAAAATATATAAAAATATGGAACACATTCAAAAAAAGACTAAACTGAATATAAAAGAAATTAATGCATCTTACACATGATTAGTGCAGAGTAACATTGCATTGGTTTTGGCATAGATAGAGAGGTATCACAATGGGCCCCCCGTCTAGAAGGTTCATTGAGCATAAAAATAGAGAAAAAAAAATCATACAAGGCAAAGGAAATAAAACAAAGTCACAGTTTACAAAAAAAAGTCCTCATAATACTATGTACCTGGTCAGCAACTACATTGTAACTCTTGTAATGTAATCTATCATTATTACTGTAGTCATACTGCACTGAATTATTCAGGACAGTGACAATGATTTAACAAAACAGTAGTTACCAAGTACAGATATTGATACTTGCATAGTAATAAGAGTACCTTGATGTTAAAAATGTGTTACCCAAATAAATTCTCAAGTCAAATGTAGCAGTTTTCTGATGTCTAGTAGAACATTCATCGCTGAGAGGGCTTCAAAAGAAGCGAAAGGAGAAGCTGCAGCACACTTGGATGAAAATAAATAAGTAGTATGATTTTTAAAAGGCTTTAGAATAATTTTACATATATATTAATTGGGTGTACAAGTCTTGTCAGCTTCTCCTGTAAAACGGGAGTAAAATGCTGATTAGCTAGCTAGTTCTACATGCTCCTCCGTGCAGGCTTGGTGTTCCTGAACTATTACCCTACTAAGGGTTATAGGAGGTGATGTCATAAATAGCTACCTAGTAATAGACCACACTGGATGAAAACAAAAGCACCAGCCTCCCACTAGCAACATCATGTCTGATTCTGCCTCAGTTTATTCAAGTATCAAGAGGAGAGCTAGCTGAACCACTCAGTAACTCAGTCCATGTCAAGTATCTTACTAGAGGTGGTGTTGTACATGTATTGGGTATAGTATCACATTGGTTGGAATTATATCAAATCCAAATGGAAGTACTTACAAAGTAGCAGTATTACAGTATACATACTGCCACTGGGAAGTTGATTTAGGTAATGCTTCCAGTTCCCAGAAAAGTTTTGGAAGTATGTTGGTACTAATGACACTCCTATGTAAATACTGTAGTGCAAAAAGGATTTGATTTAATCCCAATTTACATCACAATCTCCAAAGCTGTATTTCGAGCAGAGAATATTTGGTTTACTATCAGTGGTTAGGATAACAAGTTTAGTAGCAGACCAAACATGCACCAATGAGGTAGACCGTGCACCTTAGACAGCCAGCAAAATGCTGGACCAAAATAATGAAATGAAACAAAGTATTCCAACCAAAAGCTGGCAAAGACTTCTTGTCTGACATTCATTTGGCCCCATGAAATCTGGATGGTCACTTGCAATATCGGCAGATGCCAATACATTGCCTATAGCTATACCCTAAACCCCGTCCCACGTGTTTTCACGTACCCGCCCATTCCCCATGCGATATGCAAACTAACATTCATTACAGAGGTACTGTCACATCTCTGCCTTGTCGGATAGTGAGGTGTAACAATCAGGAAAGAGACAAAATGGTAAGGCAGCAAAAGAGTAGCTATATACTTAACAGTGACTGAGTATTATGCAAAAGCAGAAGAGGTCTACTGCCCACAAGAGAGGCACAGTATCACATAAAAGAAAACGCAGATCCTACAAAACAAAATCATCAAAATAATCTGTTATATGGCATAATTCACTACAATCTCAACCCCCTCAATCAACAGCAGTGATTAATACATTTAGAAGGCTTCCTGAGTGCAATAGTACAGCAGTATTCCTGAGTGTTACACCAAAACAACAACTTCAGCAACATTCTTCATCAGCAATATTTTTTTCAACCTGAGGTAGTTCCAAAAGCAGCTTCAACGGGTGAAAGGGATCTTGGTGTCCCGTCTCTCCAGTAAAGCAGTTTGATTGGCCTCTGTGCTTCCCCGGCTTCCTTGCTGCACATTTCCTTGTTCAATCAGAGGTCTCGGGAGGCGGTGCCGAGTGGCTGTGCTCCTCCTCATCCCCTTTCAAGGAGGAGGGTTTTCCCTGAGAACCTGGTGAGGACTGCTGTGCTTTGATTGGGCAGTTGGCGACCATGTGGTCAATGCTCTGGCAGAAATGGCACTTCTTAGGCTGAGGTGGTAGCTTGCACTCTTTGGCATGGTGGTCCAGGCCTCCGCAGTTGTAGCACCTAGAAGAGGAGGGAGCATTCAGTCAGGACAGCTGTAATATTTGCTTTACTGGTACCTGTTGGCCACTAGATGGCAATATTTCATTTGGACTGGTTTGAGTTTGCAATAAGTCATAAAAACTTGCAAGGGCATTCCAGGTCACCACCACTGCTCTCTGAACAGCGCACCAGATTGAAACATCATACGACACGTCATGTCATTTCTTAGATGTTTAAAATCACTGCAGGAATTGTGAGACCTGCTTACTAGCAACCTTTCGGAAAGCAGGGGTTTCTTTCTGGAGGGGCTTATATAGTCCCTTTGGAAATGCAGATCATAATCAGCGAGTTGGCTGCAGAATTAAAATAATTAACTTTGCATGTTCTCAGCAGTGTTCCTATTTTGCAAGGGACCTGGCATGTTTATTCTGTTCCATATCATCTCCGGGTATCATAAACAGATTTCCCTATTTGTCATTTTGGCTATGCTGAAATTAGGCCTCCCATTACACTCTATTGTACCGAAGTGAGAGATCCATTTCATCGGCATTGAACTGAAGAACTGAACACAGTGAGGGGTCAGTGGTAGCCATCAGGGGTGCCATCAAACACCTCTGTTCAAACATGAGCTATAGAATGGCCACGCGTGCAGGGGCGGAAGACAGATGGGTGGTGGGCGTGGGATGGTCAGTCAGTGCCACTGTGGACCCCCTGCCCCCATTGTAGCGGCAGATGAGGTTTGGACAGGATGACTGCCATGGGGTCAGTGTGTCTTTGTACCAGTGGCCGTTTGGGTGGCGTCAAGGTCTATACCGTCACAGAAGCTCCCTACATCGGCATCGATCAGGGAGCGAGCGCAGGGAAGGGGAAGTGCTCCTTTGTCTAAAAAAGCTGCAGTAATGACCTCTGAACCTTGACCCCCCCTCCTCAGTTCTCTAACCCCCAATCCCATCCCAGCCCCCAACCCTCTTGCATTTACTCATACACTGTTGCCATGACAACAGTGACCTTTCACCCCCCCTGCCCGGGCTCTTGCATCTGTTATCAATTAAATGGACAGGAGCTTTTTCCCTCCCCGAGTCATATATACACTCACTAAGGTGGTCTATGAAATGCAGACTGAGAAACGGTGGTTCGTTTTGGTGGCTTACTGTGGTCATGTTGTCGTAAAGACCGCTGTCAAAAAAATATACAACAATTAAAATGTCAACAGCCCTGCTTGCTATTTCTCAATAAAACAGCATATTGCTTACTCCTGTCCATAAGAAGTATGATCGTCACTGATCATAACTTTACCATGTAGAAAATATAAATATATCATATAAATTATAAACAAAATGGTCCAAATGGCCAAAACTATGAAACACCATCCACCGTTGCATAATGAAATATGCTAGAGGGGAATGATATCTACAGCAAGGATCAGTGTGCTCTGGGGAGAGTTATTGAGCCACAGCGGGCCTCGCAGGACTCTTTGAGGCGGTAATGATCTCCATTCTCACACCGACTAGTCTCTGGCTCTAATCACAACTGACAGGGAGGGTGAAGTTGATACACCTCTAACCCTGCGCTATATTGATATTCAAAGAACGACCCAAAATGATGGCCACCTTAACTCTTGCTTTCTTCCACCGGGAGGCACATTGTTGCCATCAGATGAAAACGTTGGATCTTCAAAAGAGCCAACATTTCAGGAAGTAAAAGAGCGGTATTTTCAGATTGACCACTATATGTTGAATGGGTTTTGAATAGCTTTCATGGGCTCTTAAG
The DNA here is from genome assembly GCA_900302605.1 of Rondeletia loricata. Taxonomy (NCBI): domain Eukaryota; kingdom Metazoa; phylum Chordata; class Actinopteri; order Beryciformes; family Rondeletiidae; genus Rondeletia; species Rondeletia loricata. Next base: position 3,597 of record OMLI01074814.1, on the reverse strand, counting down.
CCGTGAAACTTGGGTTAGGGTTATGAAGGAAGTAAAAACATGAAAATCCCCACATTTGCAGTTATAAGGTTTTTCTGCTTTAGGCTACCGCTATCACATGTAGTAGGGTACTACTGAAACGATCTTAAGTTCCTGATTCTCTAAAGTAATTTTTGTTTAAAGATGAGGAAGTGCAGTACAGTATTGTAATAACCAACAAACTGGCTCTACATTTGAACTATGTTGATTAATGCTTATGTTATTTGAATCTAGATCTTTCTAGTTGCTAGTTGGGTTTTGGAGCTACAAATCATATTGGTGGAAGAGGTTTTGGAAGAGAGAGAGTCAGTGGGTGTGAATCCACTGGGGGCCTACAGATTTAAACAGTTATTGATCCAGGTCACACGTCAAGCCTGCTGGTGTGACCCTAGCTAGGACCAGGGTTGGGGGTTGGGGTCGAGGGACAGGAAGGAAAATAGGGAGAAACTAAAACACCATTGTACGTCTAATCCAAACTGGACACTACAATGAGTGTTTGTAGACTGAAGACACCTAGCTTTCGACCATTCAAGGGTCCCTAACATGCAGGTGTATATGAGATCTGTGTAAAGGTAAATGTAGTTCTTCCAGTTCTATAATACAACGCATCTTTTTTTATATCTAAGAACATAACTTGAAAAGGCACTCGGTCTAAGACCTTATCAATATATTGTGCTGAAATTTGTTGTTATGACATGTTCTAATGCTGGCAAAGAAAAACACACTGATGAACACTAGCCCAGTAGTCATTTGGTTGTTCAATTTGGGAGTTCTCAGGCATAATTTTCTGCAAAACACCTTCTGGTATTGATAAGTTATACATCCAAAGCAGCCGGGAGGCAAAATAATGAAGCGCACCATTAGAAAGCAGCTCACAGAGGCTATAGAGTAATGCACAATACTAGTTTTCACAATTTACTTGACAATGATATATTCCACAATGGTTGCCTCCAACTAATTCATCCTGTTAATTTGCCGTTGGAAAGGAGCGAAAACCAAAATTTCTTCAGTGTTTGTTGTGTACGTGTACTTTCCCCAGATTGGACCTTAAAGAAAGGACGTCCCTGCTTACCTATCTCCTTTGGAACGCCGTTTCTGGACGTTCTTGCCTTTGGGTCTCCTCTCGCTGCCCACACAGTGGATGCCCCCTGGTCCTGTAACTCTCTGGGACTCCAGGCCCTTTGACGACTTCTTGAAGGTGAACTCGACCGCCTCACCTTCCTTCAGGCTGCGGAAGCCTTCCATGTGCAGCTTGCTCTGAATGGGACAGGGGGAGAGGATTCAGTATCAAAATGTTGTGTGCCATCTGGAGAACTCCAGTTTTGTGGCGACTGAAGCGTGGGAACCTGTTCCTCATGTGTGATAGGTATGACAGAAAGATTTATAGGTCTGGGTCGTGAGTCTGCCACCAACGCCGAAATCAGCGGACATCAACCGGATACAGGTAGGAGGAAATACGAAGCGGGCCAATCACAGCGCAGTTACATTTTTGGAGAGGTGCACGTAAGCTACGGCGGCAGCCTCTGGGGGCTACGCCGGCACCGGAAAGACCTACGGCGTAACTACGGCGTAGCTTCGACGCAGAAGTATAAATTACCCATAATGAGCGTTTAAACATTTTCCACATCTCAAATAGAGATAACACAGTTGTTGCTTCTTAGTGTGACATATATTGATGGCAACTTGATCAAAAAAATCCAACATATTATACCATCAGTGACCAACTCAACGGTGAGCCTGTGGAGACTTTGACCCTTGAGAACAACCCCCACCCAAATGTCACTGTGTGATAGCGTCAGAGCCCGATAGGACTTATCAGGGATCTGGTATTTTAAGGTCATCATTATGTCTCGCCTGATAAATAAACAAGCACGACAAAGCTTGCTGTTCTCACTCTGCCCAATAGTTTGTCCCCACTGCCCTGCATAAAGGTGCTGTTGCCCAATACTGGTGTGTCTTTTCTCTGTGTTTGAGTGGTAAACCTGATGAGGATAACCTTCAACCCATCCCCCCCTCTGGAGGAACAGCATTCCGCACTGCTGCCCCCACCCCCAGCCCTCTTCCCACCCACATCACAAAGCTCCACTAACACACTGACCACCACCACTAAACTGCAGGATGCAGGGAATAGTGCTAGGGCTGGGGGTGGGGTGAGATGGGAAGGGGGCTTGTAACGCTGGGGGGTTGGGGGTCAGGGGGACATTCCTTGGATAGTTGTTTGGCAGACAGGCATGAAAGATAAAAGTTGGGGGCAAGCACTCTCTAAATGATTGATATATCCCTTAGATATCAATGTCTCAATAGGTGACATCTTCTTTGTGATCAAAAAACCTGTTAAAAACATGGTGATTTCATTTCACAGCTTGTTGGATGCATGGCAACAATGCAGGGGCTGACCAATTTCCTCATTTGCAATCAATTAAACCATTTGGAGTGGCATTAATCGGTAAGGTGGAACAATGGACCTTTAAAAATTGTGTTTGACTATGCCAAGAGTACAAAGTACTCTAGCCTCCTACCTACTTGCATATATATCATTCCACTATGTTAACCTGATGTGACCTTGGAAAACTTTCTTGGTAGAGACTAGCCTATCCATAAGAAGAACCATCTCAGACAGGAAAGGAAACAGAGTGGAGGGAAGGTATGGTTTGCATTAAGCCATAAGCGCCAGAGACAGGCCGACTCGGTAACATGGGAAACCCCTCACATTTGCCAAAACCACCAGTAGTCAAAGCAAGATCACCAAAGTGGATCTCAGAGCACAGGATTTCCTTTTGAGGAAAGTCAGCAGTCATCTTTACAACATTAAATAAATTACAACAGCAGAGGGCTTTAGTTATAGTTATATTTTAGAAGATGCTGGAGCAATACGGTCTATTACTATAGTCTCCAAGACTCATTTTCAGATTCATCAGCCAATAAAGATACTTGGTCCAGTCTCCAAAATCCATATTGCAATCATTCAAAACACAGCCATTGGTCCTGCCGTGCTGCTAACTAGCAACACAACGCCTGAGGGAAGAAAATGAAAGTGCCATCTTCTCTAATCCTCTGACATTCATTAACAGACAACCGCAGATGAGCATCTGCTGCAAAGTCATAAGTGGAGGGGAAACATGATTGGTCATCCATAACATTTGGGTGGCAGCATGGACGTCCGCAGAGGCCTGGTCCCATTTAGCCCCAGTTGTGACTCTCATGTAATGCTTACATTCGAGTCACAGTTCTAACCATTCATTTTTGTCGGAATTAATTCAAAGCCAGCACGCCAAACGCCCGGCATGCCGTTTAACAAAACTTACCGCATTTTTGAAGACATGAGACTAATCCTGAAATACTCTTCTACCATGCCGGTGCAACAAATATTTCCTCCGGTGTACAGTGAAGTAGAATGTTTACATGTTTCACAAGCTGCGTCTTGATTTCTGGATCCCGCTAACATGGAAACCGGAAATAGTCGTTTCATCCTCGTCTTCTACCAGGTATCGGACGCAAAATTATTATATATATATATATATATAATATATAGTTCTGTGACTCTCATGTAATCGTTTTTATTTTTAATATTTTTGCATA
>OMLI01074797.1:22429-36889 GCA_900302605.1 Rondeletia loricata | reverse complement strand
ATCACTCGCAATCGCATACAGGCGGTGCATGCCACGTGATTTGAGCGCAATTGGAGCGATATGGAGAGGCCGCTCCGGAGCGCGCTCCAGTCATGGGAAAACTCGCTCTGCGCTCCAGTCAAATTCGGCCCGCTCCGCTCCGCTCACATACTCTTATGGGAAGTGAGTGGCGGGCAGGTCGGCGCTGTCCATGGTGCTGGCATCTCCCGGTGTTCCCCCTGCCTGCCACTTGCGGGGATCAGCGGCGAGAGAATGGCAGAGGCCCGGTCGTCACAGTACACATTAAACTGCCTTGTGTGTATGTAGGGTTCTGTGTTTGTATGTGTGAGAGAATGACAGTGTGTCTGTGTGTGTGTATGCACAGACACACAGAAAGAATGAGTGTGTGAGAGGGAAGTATTGTGTATGAAAGAATCTGTATGGATGAGTATGAGAGTGTCTGCATGTGTGAGAGAGAGAGCTTAGGAGAAAGTGTGTGGACATTTATCTATTGAGAGAGAAGGGAGTGTGTGTGTGTGTGTGTGTGTGTGTGTGTGTGTGTGTGTGTGTGAGTGTGTGTGTGGGAGAGAGAAAGTGACCCCCACCCCAATCTTCGGTTCTGCCTCACCAAGCATCCAATTCCTCTTGGGTGTCATCGAGATACAGTCATCCACACACACACACACACACACACACACACACACACACACACACACACACACACACACACACACACACACACACACACACACACAGGAGAGCAAAAGATAGGAGAAGAGAAAGTTATCCATCTCTTCAGCCTTCCATCTTTATCCATGGAAAAGGTGCGAGGACTGTGTTCTCAGGCATACATATATGGAATATATCTCTATCCTAGGGAGTCACAGAATCACAGCAGTAGCCAAATTGATTAAAGGAGTTTCTGGTATATTGACCGGTTGGTCAACTTACCCGTTACATGATGAGAACATAGACACCAAAATCATCCATGTGTCCCTGCTACATGCTAACACTTTAGAATACACTATGTTGGCTCTGACTCAAACGGAAGGCAGCTGCCTGCTGCCTCGCTGTCTGATCAGTCAGTGTCCTTCAGAGGCAGCGTTTTTGTATGGAGGTACCTGCAAAGGAATCCGGCTTGAGACAGGATTCCAAGGCAGCATGTACGTCATGACGTTGTCATTTTCGATTATGCAGGAACATCTAGACTCCAATGTCCATGTTCATAAGTTTGTTCCAAATTTTGGAAGTTCATCACATCTCACATCCATCTTTCTCCCCTTGCCAACCTTACTTTGGTACATTCTACCTTTCATATGCTGAGCTGACAGTGACAGACTGATTGTGTTGTGCATAAATTGCATGGAAAAGCAGCAGACAGAAAATCTAAGTGGAAACAGTCCATTGAGGCAGATGTGACCAAATGCCACAAACTGATTAATTTATTTGGTCGCATTAGAACTAACATCACTGCTAACGTGAACGTGCAGCAGCATAATGTTGCCACTTTGCTGGTATTTCAGCTATTATGCTGCATTCAAGTGCTGTTGGAAATATCACAATTACAAGTTGAGCACACATGAACGATATAAACAAGGGGGTAAATATGACGGGGAAAGTCTGGATTTTCTATGATCCCCCAGTTGCCAAGATGTGACGTTTACGGGCAGAGAGCACGGAAACCTTGTTGGTGAAAGTGATGTATTTTTTATTATATTTTGAATTAAAATGTATCACCCCATGTGTAAAATGGCAAGTTAATTTTAAACATACTACATAAATAGGCTATATTTCTAATAATACTTTGTTCTATGTGTGTCCATATTATGAGAAGCGGGTCAAGTCAAATTTCCAGGGCCGTGTTTTATCCCGGTCCACCATTGGTTAATGATATTAAATTTTTTACATTTAGGAATCTACAGGCCATATATTAAAAACCACTAACAACTTTTTATTACTAAAAGGTCAGTCTTCTTTGAATACTGCTTGTGTCCTACTATCACTCAACATAGTGTATGCTAAAGTGTTAGCATGGAGCCTACTATCACTCAACATAGTGTATGCTAAAGTGTTAGCATGGAGCCTACTATCACTCAACATAGTGTATGCTAAAGTGTTAGCATGGAGCACCGGAGCCATAATCTACCGGGGACATATGGATGAATTTGGTGTAATGGTAATGGACTGCATTTATATAGCGCTTTTATCCAAAGCACTTTACAGTTTGCCTTACATTCACCCATTCACACACGCATTCATACACCGTTGGCAGAGGCAACCACGCAGGGTGCCAACCTGCTCAACGGGAGCAATTAGAGTTCAGTGTCTTGCTCAAGGACACTACGACAGATTTTTTTCCACAGGAGGAGCTGCACTCGAACCACCAACCTTTTGGTTGCTGGGTGAGGACTCCTGAGCCACTGCCGCCTCGGCGTCTGTTCTCATCACTTAAAGAGTAAGTTGACCAACAGGCCAATCTTTCAAAAAACTTGGTGAATTCCTTTAAGGGATAAAGTCACAGTTATGGAGAAACTGTGGCTATTCTGAGATTATAATCGAGAGTAGGAGTGATTATGAGCGTGTGTAAAATTAGAGTCACGGTGGGCTGCTTTTTTATTTATTTATTTTTGTTCTCACACATTATTATTTAAAAATACAATAATGGTCACTGACCAGAGAAAGGCAATTTGCATTCAGCAAAACTCTCCACTCACCAACATCATGTGACCGCGAAAGTTGAATATGCGCTTTTTTATCTGATACTCCTCTTGAAAAGGATGGGATTCTAGTGGCGAGGCAAGGGGTATTTCAAGGCAAGTGGAAATACCCCAGGGGCTCTATCACACAGTATCAATCACATTAAATACAACTAATAAAAATATAAGGGTGGAGAAAGGTGGAACAAAAATGCCAAGGCCCTAACCATGAAATATGTGACGTATCACTTTGGCTGTTTTTGGTTAGGTTAGAGTTACGCAATAAGGCTAGGGCTGTTTTAAAATTGTGGTATTCTAAGGGGGTTGTGCATTTCACTGACTAAGCTCAAATTGAAGACTATGATATAAATTAGTGTTCAGTAGAGCATGGAATGAACACTACCAGGGTTACAGGTTTGATTCCCACCTATGCTAAAAATGTATACTTGCATGGATGAAAAGGATTGCAGACTACTCTATCTGAAGCCATTACATTGGCTATTTACAAAGAGAGTTGGCTGGGGAAAAAATTGCTTTCACTTATCATGTTGGTGTATGTGAGTCTCCAATGCCGAATTCCTTAAAAAACAAACATACAAAGCCCTTTTTTTAATGAAATCACCATAAGGTACACAAAAAAGTAAATTTTGGGACCAGTCAAGATGTAGAAAAAGCATGTAGAAAAAACAACTTGAAAAAAATCTAAATTAAAATGTATTTTTGTTCCCACCACATTCAACTAATGAATCTTCAGAATCTCATGAGTGGGTTATGAAAAGCCTTTCTATGCCAAGGACAACTTTTCATGCCAAAACATTTATGGCAATAAAGTAAAAATCATATTGGATTTATTCTCTATGACAACTAGTACACAGGTTGCCAAGCTTGGTGAAAAAAGGTAAAGATAACTGTAAAAATGGGATGTATGTGCATGGATAAAGAAAGAAGAGGAGAGGAAAAGAGAGAATTAATTAGCTCATGGTTTATCATTCTTTATTTATAATTTTTTTTGCATGAAGCATAATTAGACTTTATTAGATTTTCTTGGAGTGAAATGAAATTGAGATCTCCCTGTTGGATCAGATGTTCCCTCATTTAGAGTCCCACTGGGTAATAACTCAAAGAGGGACTCGGGAGAGGAATAATGATTTTCACTTGACAGTCATACCAATTCTCTTTGTGTCTGTCTGTCTGCTTGTGTCTCCCTCTCCTCCGTCTCTTAAAGCCATATTTTATTTTGGGAGAATATTATTTGGTACAGAGACTTTTCTGTGAGGGAAATTTATTCAGCACCCATCTTCTGAGTGTTTTTTCACTCTGTCTACTTTACTTGTTTGAAAACCTAGACTAAACCATACAAACCCAGAGACACATCCCCAAAAATAATTATTTCAGGTTGTAGAATGGATTGTTTCGTAAAGTAAGCATGCCTGTTTGCAATTATTGATAGTCAAGTTATTATTCTCAGGCCCTATGACGTGCCAATAAATAAAACTTGTAAATATACCTGTAGCTAAGTAAGGCAAGACTGTTTGTTTACATCACGTCAGCACACATGAGTAGGATTCCCAATACATGTATTTGAATACATTTGCAATTATTGACTTTCTAATTTGTATTTTGAAGGCATCAAAAAGCATAATGTAATTTCTAAAAAGATTGACCCCTGAATGATAAATTCTCTTTTCTCTTGCCACCCTCCACAGGGAGGTCAGAGGTCAGGGTCAGTTACAGAACAGCAGCCCTGGAGCTGGTAGGGATTCAGTGTCTTGCCTACAGAGGCTTGAACCTGGGTCCAATGGTTTAAAGACAGGCTCTACGGAGAACACAATATTTCCTCTTGAAGTTGAAAGCCAAGTTCAACGTCAACCCAAACAAACACAAAATGTTCACAATATGATATTGTGGCAGGGTAAAATTTCATATTAAAACAGCTTTGTAAACTTTTTTGAACTGATATCAGAAAGATAAAGATGAGACGACTACGTATGTCGTCTCATCTTGGCGCTATATTTACAATGTTGGTGCAGGCCATCGTATGGACATCTATTCCATGTCTGAATGTTTGTTGGGATATGGAAGCAAGTGTGTTAAATCTTCCTAGTGTTCTATCAAAATGAAACAGTGCTTTATAACATGGAATGATAGATGGAGAACTCTAACACTAATGCTTTAGTTTTCAAAATCCTCCCTTCAGTCTGTCCTTGTCAGTTTATGTCTTATTGTCATTTATAAAATAACAAACCACATCTTTGCCTCTCCCTCTCATTCTCTCTCCTCCTTAATTATGTATTAGAGTAAAGAAGGATGGACAGCTCTCACTGTTAGTCCATCATAGCGGTATTCTGATTAGGGCTTCAGTCAAGTGACCAGAGGGTAACGATGTTTCTATCAAGGCAGATTCATTGTACGATGGAGCTCTTGTGTTAGATATCTCCCTAAATATATTGGGAATTGAGATGATAGCAACAGCCATCAAGAGGCTGAAATTATAGCATAGAACAGTGGAGAGAAGAGAAACTATATTTCTCTAAGTTGATGGGATAAATGATTGCAAAGACAATCACCATTCAGTGGAGTAGGCTTGAAGGGGAGAAGAGAAGACCAGAGACAATGTATCTCTAAGTCGACTGAGTTCGACAAGAAAGACAATCAGGAATAAGTGGAAAAGATTAAAAGAGTTGAAGAGAAGAAAAGAAAATCTGAGCCTAAAAATGTTCAGCCGACTTACATTTTCTGTCTTTCTGTCAATTTGTCCTTTTTTACTCTGAAAGTTAACACATTGATATATAAACATACCTTAATATAAAAAGAAGATAGAAGATATTCCATTACAGAGAAAACAGTAGGTGGCCATCCTCAGTGTATAGCTGGCTTCATAATCATGACTTTACAAAGGTGATTTTCACAAAGGTCAGTTCCTTAAGATAGGTATCCTGGTTTCATAAGATTGGAGTTTTCATCAAGGCTGGCTCCTGAAGCTGGGTATTATTTTGGGAATCTATTGTGGTACCAAGAGATCACAGAGGTTACAGGAGGGGTTTTGTGTGTAAAATGGTCATATAAAAAGGTAAAAGAAAAGAAAAGAAAAACTGACCAAAGGATGATGCAGCGACTGAAAGAGGATTATACCAGAGTACAGAGACACTTGTCAGTAATGGCATTATTGACTCAATCTCCAGGCACACAAGATGCATTTGTTCCTATCCTAATGTTTTTTGGTGAGTTGGCTCAATATTGGAGATGAAAACCACAGAAAGAAAGAAAGAATGATTCATTTGTTGTACAAAAAAATCTAATTTGGATTCTGCAAAAAAATGACCAATGTGCTTTTCAGCAATAAAGGCTTTTTGTTGAGTGACCAAAGGCAGATTTTATGACTCCAGGTGGAGTAATGAACTTATTGACTAACAGTGTTGGGGGTAACACATCTGCGTTACTGTAATCACATTACTTTTTCCTGTAATCGAGTAAAGTAAGGCATTACTGTTCCAATTTCAGTAATCACATTACAGTTACTGATCTAACATATCGGTTACTTGCGTTACATTCTTTAGCCTTTTTTAACCTCTTTATTGGTGTAATATCGATCGAAAGATTCCCCTTGTCTTATCGTGCCTTCAAGTCATGTTGGAAATATTGGAATTACGAGTAGAGCGCAAATAAACGAGCCAACAAAGTGGTAACAATGACTCGGAAAGTCGCAATTGAATGCTGTGGGAATTGTGTCTGTCATTATTTAGACTACTTCTGCTGGTAAGACTTAGGTCTACAATATTTATTGGCCCAATGAACACAAGTAAGCCTTGCACAATTGTTTTAGGGTGTAACGCAAAAGTAATGTAATGAGTAGTAGACAAAGGACTGTGCAAGACGGTGTGTGAAAGAGTCGCAGAGAGAACGCAAGAATGTGTTAATGATGGGAAACAATTTGAACACTTACGCAAGTGAGGGCAGAAGTCTTACTAATGTGTTATTGCCTGGTATTAATGTTCTAGAAGTATAATAGTATTCATAAATGCTTAAATTGAATTTTGAATTATATTGTTAAAATGACAAAATAAATTAAAGATGACTACAATTATACAGCTTTGTTTTTCATTATTATTAAAAAATTTTTTTGAAACACCCAGTATGTGATGGTGAAATAAACAAAGAGACACAAAGTAAGAAAATGAGGAAATAAAATAAAAGGAAAGCAGGGTGTTCTGGTGGGGTATAGATGCATTATGGTGAGGCACAGAGAGGCTCTTATCAGTAATAGAGTTATTTACTACTCAGGTACTCGAATGGACATGCTGTGCTCTCATCTTGGGTATCCTGTGGATAGATTTCTACAGGAGGATAGAAAGAGGTACTCATCACTGATAGACTTATTGACAAGCCAGACACCTGACCAGCAAATAGCTGACTACTTGACATCAAGCTCATATGCACTCTTGAAAAACAATGTGTCACTTTCTACACATCAATGAGTGTAGTTAGGGACAAATATATGAGGGATGGAGGGAGGTGGCAGGAATGAAGGAAGGAGGGATTGAGGGAGGGAAGAGGAGAAGTAGGGAAGTGCCTGAAAACTGGGTGATACCTAATCAGAAGGATTTTTCAGTGTACTCAATTTAAAATTATTTTCTCAGAAAACTGTCCTCCGACGATGGTATACCAGGGTGTTTGCTGGGTTTGTAGAGTAGAAATCAGAAAAAACTAACTCTGGTCCGTGGGGCCAGATGGCAGGAATGGTAATGGAAAAAGAAAGTGTGATAGGAAGTTCATGTAGCATGGAAGATAGCCCTGAATCAAAATTGCTCAAAGAAGGAAAAACCGAGCAATAATTTATTAGACAGGAGGCAGAGAGACAAAGACACCCACACACACAGATAGATAGCCCCAGCATTCCCTTGTGTATTTTATAAACAACAGAGCAGAGTGAGCATCCACAGGGCCAGATGGCAAAAAAAGCAACATCATTATTCAGACCATTACCTCAGCTAATTAAGGCAGCACACACACACACACACACACACACAAGCATATACGCATGCATATGCAGACATACAGATACACACAACCATTATCAACTTAACACAACTCTATCACACACACCTGCACACACATACATAATATACATCATGTGCATCTGCACCCACAGATGTCCTGTCTATGCACACGCATAAACATGCATATTCATGTATGCGTGTTCCAACACACACACATTCACACGTGCACACACACCATCTGATGTATATAAGTACACTAATGCATCAATACCTTTGAAAACAAGATGTATATAAAAAACCCAGGCTGTAACTGCAGTGTGGCAGCCCCTGTTGAAACACTGTCACCCCACTGCTGGCCTTGTTTATGATGAGGACTTTTGGATTGATGACACTTTTTTTGCTCCAAAACCATTTGATTGAGGTTTTTCTCCAAGGACTGAAAGTATGTGATGTAGAGAGGCTGGTAGAGTGGTAAAAATTTAAGATTTGAAGGGGAAAATACCTGTATTTTGAGTTATCAAAGGCAATGAATGTTGAATAAAGTTGTTTTTTATGCTGGGATCAAACTATTCAAATAAAATATGTTCTTCTTGTCTAGTGGTGCCTTTGTGTTTTTACTTGTTTTCATTTCTTTTTTTAGTATGATATTTGCTTTTATTTGATTATTAAAGCACTTTATAAACTCATTTAGAAAGTGCTATACAAATAAAGTTTTGATTGTTAAATTCTTTAACTACGGTACATAAATAATGTACTGATAATATGGCCAAACAACTTCTGCTTCTCAGCTGAAATGACATGATACACAGCTGTAGCAGAGGTGATTGGAGGTAATTTTAGTTTTGATTGGATGTTCATTCTTATTTCAACCTCAGCTTCCAGTTGTGGTAATACCGGTAGTTTTGTTATTTTTATACCGAATACTTAATTACAAACATTCACTCTGTTCTAGTTCATGTGTTTGGGGGAAATTGGGCATTTCATAATGTTTTGTTTCATATTTCATTTAATGTAGCAGTGATTGCAATTTCTGGGTGCAGTAATGGCAGTTTTATAACTGAGGTGGACCACCATGCCTGAATGAATGCAGTGGAAACACTGAAACATGGGACATATTTTGAGGCAATACAAGTGAGCAATTTTGCAGTTATGACGAGTAATATTTGTCATGGGACTTTAATTCATTACAGCCCACTGTTATCCACATTGATTTAGTCCCTACTGCCAATCCCCATCTCTGCGGCAGGCAATATTGCCCATCTACATTGGCTCAAATGTTTCCCATGTGTCCCATTGCCTTATATAACTTGTGAAGAAATTGAGCAAAATGTTCTTCTCACATTTCCTCTAGCACTGGTTGCAATTGAATTGCTATGGTTGTCCACCACTTCTGGTAAGATGTAGACAAATGACTGGTCTGCATACCTGTGTATAGCCTTGACTAACTTCCCACCATTAGTAGTTACAGCTAAATAGACATTCAACAGACATTCTCTGCTTTATGAGCCCCAAAGCACAACTAGCTTTCTTTAAAAAAAAAAAATAATAATAATAATACAATTTTAAATAACAGGAAGGCAGTTTGCTAACGTTCTTAATACTCACTGTTTTTCTTTTCATGTACACAACTTTGAAGATAGCACACTTGCTTTAGTAATTGTTATATCGAAGAATACTCTTACTATAGGGAGTTTGACAATGTTGATGGTATTTAGAGCAAATGCCTTATGAAACTCTTGAATGCACTGTCTGTAACCAACTTTCTCAATGTCTCACACAGAATTTGGCTTTGACTGTGTTCCTTGCTATCAATGAAGCATTCCATTCTGCTAGAGCTGCTCCTCTCTCTTCAGCCCTCATTCTCACAGACCTACAGTACTGTGCAAAAGTCAGAGACAACCCTTTCGTTTATTTCATTTCCAGTCAAAATGTCTATTAAGTGCAAGTTATTCATTTTTCAGTGTCAGAAAAAAAGCAGGGGTTGTTATCTTGCTGTAGAATGAATTTGTTCTCAATCAAACGTTTTCCAGAGTATTGCATGATGTATTAAGATTTGTTTGTATTTATCAGCATTCGTGATGCCTTCAAAAACAAATCACCAACTCCAGATGTTGTTCTACATCCCCAAACTCTCACTGATCCTCCACCATGCTTGACTGATGGTTGTAGACTTGGTTCAGAGTCTTTCATTTCTTTGGTGGCATACATACTGCCTTCTGTTACTTCCAAACATCTCAAATTGAGACTCATCAGTCCATAAAACTTTACTCCACATCTCAGGTGTCCGGTTAATGTGTTCTAGTGCAAATGTTCTTCTCTTTTGTCTATTTCCTTTTCTCAGCAGCAGCTTTTTGACAGCAACACATCCTTTCAGACCCATAGCGTTGAGTTGTCTTCTCACAGATCTGAAGCAAGAGTGGAGCTTGATTTGTTCCTATCTCTCAAAGATGAAAGCTTTAAGTACTGTCTATCTGATGGTGATAGTTTTGGTGGTCTACCAGGTCTTGCACGGTTGTTAGGAGTCAAATTTTCTCTATATCTTACAATATTTTTTTGAACTCCAGTCTTTTCACTTATTTTCCTTAGTGTTGGAGGCTTTTGTGACACCAAAAAAAAATCTGTACTGAATGGCCGTTTGACTGGAAATTGAATGAATGAAAGGGTGGTCTCTGATGTTTGCACAGTACTGTATCTGCTGCCAATTGTCCCTGTCAAGTTGATCCTTCATTCCATCCCTGCAGACCTGGGGCCTCATTTATCAAAGCGTGCATAGAACAAGTTCTAAATCTGTGCGTAAGAACTGCCAGTACGCACAAGAACATTGGCATTTATCAAACGTGCGTACGCACAGCTGTACGCAATCAATTATGCGAAATCCCTCACATACTATATCGCTCTGCTCGTGCACGACCAGGCTCATTTACATAAAGAAACACCCCAAATTAGCCATATATGCTAAACAACTTCCCTTTAAAAGGCCCCAGCCTAATAGGACTACTTCATGTGGACAACATGGAGCATGAGAAAGAGTCAAAGAAGAGGAACTTAACCGACAATTAAATAGAAAAACCAAAATATATTGTTTGGCACTTTCACAAGTGGTTTGTCCAAGAAGAAGAAGGATATGGCATGGTGGCAGGTGACAAATGCAGTCATCTGTCATGAGAACTGTGGCAGAAGTAAAAAAGAAATGGTTTGATCTTAAAGTAACAGCTAAAAAAAGAATCACAGCCCACAAAAGGGACATCAGTGCCACAGAGTGGAAAGGACTTGAGTGTGCATGGGGATGGCATCGGTGTGCGTTGTTGGCCTCTCCAAAAATGGGGTGAGTTGCTGGCAGAGATCGAGCTAAATTGCCCTGGGCAAACGAAATCGACTGATGAGCCACTCATCACTCTCAGCAAAGAGGTTCCTGCGGTCCTTGAAAACGTGCTCCCTGCGCAACGCTGCATGTGCCAAATCTTCAAGCAAGGCAAGGTCAGCCATTGTCTGCATCATCCCAATCAAAAGGTGTGCCTTTTATATGATTTTACTTTACATTTAATGAGTCTAAATCCGCTGTAACCTGTATCACCTGTCTGTACATCATCTGTGTGAGCACCATAGTTGACAATCATTCTATCAATTATGCTGACAATTAAGTGGGAGTTTGTGCATTTCATATTTAGTAGTCTCGCGATACCAGACAATTGGAGATCTCCGCCTACCAAACGTCTGGAGACTTTTGAATGCAATTTAGTTGCTAGAACGGCGGAGAGTACAGCCGCTAACAATATACGCTTACTGCTTTGGAAATCTACGCCCCTTACTTTTTGTACAGTGTTTACAAGCACACAACTTCTGCATGTCACCGCCCCAATATGAAGGGCCGCCCTAAAGACGTTTGATTGGTTCTGCAATGCAGTTTTTTTTTAAACTCTCTAATTGTTTCCACCCAGTTTTAACAACAAAACCTGGTTGAATGTCCTCAAATGTCCTCAGTCTCTAGTTGAGCTAAGCGTTTAGAGACTGACTTGTGAGTCTACATATTTAGGAATCGGTTTACCTGTGATTACACTTTTCTACCACTAGGGGTTTCTGCATGCGCATGGTCAGGAGTAGTTCTAAATGTATGCACGTTCTCACGCGCAAGAAGAAATTGATAAATCACATTCTATGCGTAGAAACGTGAGTACGCACAGTTTACGCACAAAACTGTGCGTACGCACGCTTGATAAATGAGGCCCCTGGTTAGTTGCTGGAAATCTGCCCTTTCACTTCGTCTGATAAATACGGGTTCCAGATTTGAAATGAGGAACCAGATGTAGTGTTTTGGACTCACTGGGTCTTAGGGCAGGCAGGGAACAGTGTTGGTCCAGCCAGGACAGGGTGGAGCGACACAGGTCCTCCACACTGGCAGTGGACACCATTCCATTATAGGACTCAAACAGGGGCTCGATGATGATACTGAACTGACGCTGGGTTGAGGAAAGAAGCTTGGATCATGCACAGTGACATGAGATATGCAGTTCATAAATCTTTAATTTCTTTCTTGATTGTCTTAGTTTCATAAGCTTCATGAGTTCTTTATGAGCGTTGCATAAAATGTCTCAAATAGTGTCCTTAGCTAAGGGTTTATACTCAGTGTCATTTCAGACATAACATGGCTCACTGTGCAATTCCCACGCACTGTCACCACTTGATAAGAGATCGCTATTTTGGAAGTTCTTCAAACCTCAAATTTATACCTCAATCTGCAATTCTAAACCCAATGGATATTAAATTACACTGCTTAATAATTTTTTCTCCAAACCTCTTTATCTCCTTTCACTAGTAGCAATGAACTAGTGGTGAACAAAACAGAACTAACTGAGGAAAGGCTTTGAAACAGCATAGCATCAGCTTGGTGGATAGCATTGTTTCTAAACTAGCTAGAAAACTACTGGTCAAACCTAGCTGCTATCTTGAATCTATTAATGGCTATCTATTAACAGCTTGAATCCCCATACAGACAAAACATCCTTCCCCTGGAATACAGAAGATCAGCAGTCACGTAACTGCACAATCTCCTGAGCGACCATAATATTGATGGAAAGGAAACACCCTTGAGGCACTTTATGCAACACAAAGATGATAGTGTCTTGATCTAAGGCTTATCTTGGCTGAAGATAAGGATGGTACAAAAGGAGTTTTATGCAACTCAGTCAAGGATTAGGTGAAACAGTTATGGATTCAATTTACTTACGTTTTATTTTTTTTACCGGCATTTCCTACAGACGTAAAATTACGATATTCTGCTTGTATCTGTACAAAGTCCAGTGTTGGTAATTAAGTACATTTACTCAAGTACTGTACTTGAGTAAATTTTACTAGGACTCTGAATCTTTCCATTTTAGGGGATATTTTCTCCATTACATTTCAAAAAAGCATCCTATTTTTGTTATCCGTCTACGTTGATCTAACACTAGCAGTTACTAATTGATTTGAAGACAAAGAAAAAGGTTTTGTGAACAAAACATAAATTAATCAAAATGATATCTCTTCCAAAGTTTGAGCCAGCCAGAAAATGTTGTTTTATTTCTGATACTAAGTACATTTAGCACCAAACACTTGAGTATACGTGAGTAAAATTTTCATGCAGGAATTTCATTTTCAGCAGAGAAATATATTCTATTTGGGGTATTTCTACTTTTACTTAAGTAAAGATTTTGTGTACTCCCATCAATGACACATATTTCACATAAGTCACATATTTCAATAATAAGGCCTACTGTACGTTTGCCAACAGCGTTTGTCACCAGCAAATCATGTGTTGTGTTTATTATGGAGGCTTTTTTGGTTAAATATGAAGATTTCACAGGGCATTAACATATAAGAATTGGTTATTTTAAACCAGGTCTGGAGGTTTTGTTGTATGTTTGGGCTGCTTCATATAAATGCATGCCTCTTATAACCTGGGACAGATTATATATGTCGAAGGATACAATCCAGAACTTCCAGTTTTGCAGCGTCTGTGCCCGGACATACTCTCTGAACTTCTCCCTCATGTGGTCGAAGCGCTGCCGTGTGATGGGCACACCAGTGGCCGGTAGCTGCTGCTGGCATACGCTGCATGAGGAGACATATGACACTGGTTGAATAGTTCCAATGCTACTACTGTAATAGATCCTGGAGTACCTGCTGATCAGTAGGGACTTAGGTTAGGCAGTAGGTTAGGCTTTGTAGAATAGCTAGGCTTGCTATATCCTGCTAAAATTGTCTATTGTGTATTGGTTTGGTTTATTGGTTTATTGGTTTATTTATTCACACACATATATGCAGATAACAGAAATAACAATTTTATTGTACACAATAATTCAACTATATCTACAATAGGACTATGTCATAGTAATAAATAAATAAAATATTTGTTCATGCACATATAAGCAGATACAGAAATAATAATATTATTATTATTATTGACAAGCTGGGCGTGTGAATTGGCCACCCAAAGAAGCTACTTAAAGCTTGTGATAGGGGGCCATACACATAAAACGTAATATACAAAAAGACTAACAGTGGACGTGGCCTAGATACATACATACATTACATACAAAAACACATACTATAATACAATTCTAGATCCCAGATCAGATTATTTATATGAACTTAACAGATGTTTTTTCAAATGATTTTTAAAAGTATTCCTCTTGTTTTTGGAAACATTGGAACAAATGTCTGTATGTGTTTTAATCACTGTGGACTTATGAACTACCATGATCTCGTACATATTTCTGTATTGTTTGTCCACATTGTACTTTATTCTTTTT
>OMLI01074797.1:0-13003 GCA_900302605.1 Rondeletia loricata | reverse complement strand
ACATGCATGAGTTTACTTACATTGTTACTTACAGATGATACTGACATTATTAAAAAATATAAATAAATGGAAGTAGATATATAAGTATATATAAATGTGGGCATCTATAAACATATTATATATATATATGTATATATATAATAAACATTTACTATATGTATACATATACAGTACTGTGCAAACGTTTTAGGCCACTAGAGACAATTATGTTTAAAGCTATTTATCTCGGCAGTAAGTGTATATTTGTCAGAAAAACACTATATAACATTAGAATAAATACAAATAAGCATTAATACAATAAAAAGTAACAATAATTTATTGTGTTTTCCAAAAAGTTGTTGATATCTTGTGAGATGGCTAGAAGAACACAGATTTGGTTCCCATACATGGAATGGCTATGGTGCATCGAGGACAGGCTTGGAAATGGCTAAGCTGACAGTTTGACAGACATAAAATCATAGTTTTGCATCTGCAAGGCAATTCTCACTGAGCAATAGCCCACCTAACCAGATTTTCAAGATGTGGTGTTCAAGCTGTCATAAAGAAATGTGAAGAAACTGGGCAAGTTGAAGACAGAAAACGCAGTGGAAGACCCAAAAAGCTGTCTGCATCTGATGAACAGTACTTAAAGGTCAGTTCCTTGAGGGACAGAAGGAAATCCAGGGAATCGATGGAATTACGAATGCCGAGAAATATAAACGGATCTTGATTCATCATGCTGTACCTTCGGGAAAACGATTGATTGATAATGACCCCAAACACTCTGCAAACAGGATTAAGACCTACTTAGAGCGGAGGTCTGCAGATGGAAAACTCTCAGTATTAGATTTGCCACCTCAGAGCCCCGACCTCAACATAACTGAGGCTGTGTGGGATCACTTGGACAGAGAAAACAACAAAACGAAGCCAAAGTCAAAAGAAGAGTTCCTGGAAGAATTTACCACCGGACCACTTGAAAAAATGACACGACAGTCTACCAAAGAGAATTGCTTCTGTTTTGCTTTCTTAGGGAGGCCACACAAAATACGGACTTGTTTTTAAAACCCAACAAGTTTTTGTTACATTTCATTGCATTAATGTTTCTTTGTGTTAACTTCAATGCTATAGTGTTTTTTCGAACAAATAAACACTTAATGCTCAGATAAATGGCTTTAACTTTTCAGAGTGGCCTTTTGCACAGTACTGTAAATATAAGTATGTATTAACACACGTGACAGGAAAAGTGTCATATATGTCAACTCGTGCAGAAATATGCCCAGAGAAAAAACTCATATATGAAATATGTGCAGTATATATAGAAATATAAGTATATATATATATATATATGTATAACCACTCACCCATAACCACTCAAACTGTATGACAAAAAACTGTTGATGTCGGTAGAAGATGAAAATGTGTGTACTTTTTGCTGAAGTGTAGTATACTATAACTATATTCACGTCTGGTCTGTTGTTTGCAGATAAAGCGTGAGAACCGCCAGTGTGAGGCACTGCTACATGACATTGAGATAGCCAGCAGCCTGGCACTGTGGCGGGACAAGGCCTTTCAGTACCCTGTGAAACAGCTGCAGGAGCTCTGGAGGTACATACTTTGACGAGGTACAGCAGGGAGAAATGGTCTCGGTGTTACAGTTGGAGATGGTTTATTTTTGTTCCTTGCAGGCTGCTGCTTCTGAACCAATTCCATGATGTGATCCCCGGTAGCTGTATAGAGATGGTTGTGAAGGATGCACTCCGGTATTATGAAGGTACATTATGAAGAAAGAGATTTGTATTCACTACAATAGCTGGCCATTAAAATCACAGCCACATTGAGGGTTTCAAAATAAGAACGTATCACTCTGTGTCTTAGATATCCGTAGTGTTGGTGCCGAGCTGCTGCGTGATGCATGTAGAGCTCTGGGGTCAAAGGAGCAGAAGGGTGAATCCACTGCTGTGTTCAATTCCCTGCCATGGGAGCGCAATGAAGTCATCCAGCTCCAAGATGGCGCCGGTCAACCTCGTCTAGGTATATTAGACATTTTCATTAGTGATTCATGTTGTTGCCTTCCGCACTACATCTCAATGTCTGGTGATCTATATCTGTGGTATTTCAGCTCTGGTGAGAGTTCCTAGCATTGGATTGGCCACTGTCAAGGACACACAGCCCATGACGCCAGTCTCTGTCACTGTTCAGGTACGCTGTATGAAGAGGGCATTTCGTTAAAGCAGTTCTAGTATAATTTAACTTGACTGACCGAGGCCTTGTTTAACATTACAGGCCGACGGTACTGTCCTCATGGAGAATGGGATTTTACAAACTATCGTAAACAAGGATGGCAGTTTGGCATCACTGTATCTGCTCAATGCAAACAGGTAGGGCCACATGAAGAAGCACCCGTGTATTGTGTGCTACAGCATTATCACTCGGTGCCCAATTAACATCTGTCTCGCCTCTCTTTCTGTTTCAGAGAAGCCATCTCTGATGGCTGTCATGGAAACCAGTTTGTCATGTTTGATGATGTCCCGCTGTACTGGGATGCTTGGGATGTAATGGACTACCATCTTCAGACAAGGTGTCAGTCATTACTATTGCATCCATCTTGTGCCAAATATTGAACTTTATCTCCATTAAATGCATTGCAATATTTGTAGCCAATCTAGATTTCATAAGCTCAGCTGAAGTACTGACCCCATAGGAAACCAGTGCTGGAGGTGGTGCAGCCTGTTCAGGTGGTGTCCTCAGGTGGGCTCCGGGGCAGCGTCAGCTTCACCCTCAGGATCAGTGATAAGAGCACCATCACACAGGAGATTGTGGTAGATGCCATGTGTCCTTACATCAAGTTCAACACACAGGTATACTATGTTGCTGTTACTGTTTTTACACCTTGATTTATTTGCAAATATCCAGAGAACCGCTGATCCAACAGTTAAAATATGATGTCAGGTCAAATTCATTCAAGCGCTCTTAACAAAGCATGTTTGTCACAAATGGTTTACAGAACAATGGACATTAATACAGATAAAAAACAAGAAATAGACATTTAAAGTCCACATGTTGCGATTTTTCCAAATCCAGGTGGAGTGGGCAGAGTCACATAAGTTCCTCAAGGTGGAATTCCCAGTGCGAGTGCGCAGCCCCAACGCTACGTTTGAGATCCAGTTTGGCCACCTGCAGAGACCCACACACAGGAATACTTCCTGGGACTGGGCCAGATTTGAGGTATGGCACTATGTAACCCACTGTATGATTATCGTGGGCTAATGTTGACCTTAATATACAGTGACCTTCACAAGTACTTGGACAGTGACACCTTGTTTGGCCCTGTACACTGAATACTTTGTCATTACAGCCAATGTCAATCTCACAGCACACACATACTGTGTATCTTTTTTGCTATTTTTCATCTTGTTTTAATTCTCAGGTTTGGGGTCACAAATGGGCCGATTTATCAGAGCACAACTTTGGAGTTGCGCTGCTGAATGACTGCAAATACGGCTATTCAGTTCACAAGAACACTATGACATTATCTCTGTGAGTTGTACGACAACACAAATAATATTACAATCTGATAACACAGAATATAAATAATCCTTACATCTAGTTGGCTAACAGTAGATGTCTCTATCTCAGACTTAGAGCGCCCAAGGCCCCAGATGCCAATGCTGACATGGGAACTCACAATTTCACCTATGCAATCATGCCACATACAGGTGGGTTTCAATTGTCTTTTTGATATATATTTTCCAAAATAAAACGGTATTTTCTGAGACCTTAAAACTGTGATTGTGGAACTTTGTGCAGCATAAATAGTGAAACCGAGATGCGACATGTTAATAGCATTGATTGTGTGTGCTGCAATGCAGGATCCTTCCAAGATGCATCTGTCATCCAGTGTGCATACAGCCTCAACTTCCCTTTGAGGCTAATGCAGTGCTCCCCTGACACTGTGCCATGGAGTGCCTTTACGGTCAACACCGCAGCGGTCATCCTTGAGACAGTTAAACAGGTATCCCATCAAAACGCTCTGCTTGACCTCACTTGACTTAATCCGCTCAGCCCATTAATGAGGCTTTACCCTATCGTCATGTTTTACCATCACAGGCTGAGGACAGAAAGGGTGCGCTTGTTGTCCGCCTGTATGAGTCACATGGGAGCAGCGTGACCGCAACTCTCTGCACCACCCTCCCAATCCGAGAAGCCTGGCAGTAAGTATTTCTATTTTTATACCATTATCTGTGGATTGATGTCTTTATGTCGCATTGTGTGCTGAGAATAAAACTTGTTTTTTCCCCCCTCCCAGTTGTGATCTTCTGGAGCGGCCAGACTCTACTCAGACAGCTCAAATTACATCAGATGGAATTACTTTGAACTTCAGTCCCTTTCAAATTGCGTCGCTCCTCCTCTTCCTGTAATCAGTATTACATTTGACCAAGTCTCAGGGTATTCGGTGTGTTGATTAAATGTATATTATTTGGATCAAATTAAATGGAGTACAATTCAGTTCAAGAATTCACACAATATTATAATGATCAATCCAGTTAATATTTCAAGATGAACAACTCTGTCCTACGGCTAGAAGCTAGTTAAACCAAGACTATATTTTGTGGTGTTATACCAATGTTTAGCCTGGAGCTGCTCTTTTGACAATGAAGGGGGAGACTTACAATGTAGATTCAAGTGTTGTTTTTTTACTTTTCTATCTATATGAGATATAGCTATAGTATTGCCAGTAGAAGTTCCATACCTAATGTTTTCAAATAAAATTGGACACTTTCTGTCCTAATTACACGCATTGCTCATAGCTGACAAGTTGAATAAATGTTAGGAAATAATTAGCTTGCTTTGCATCAGTCCAATGAACAGTTGTAGAACTTTTGTAAAAACATTTTATTTGTTTGAAAAAAAATATTGAATTGTATAAAAGCATAAAATGGTCCCATACAATTAGTGTCTATCCCTTTGTCGTGAGCTTGTGTCTATTTGCTGCTCTGTCTGGTCACTCTCCCACTCCGCCTCTGTGGACCTGCAACAGAAAGGACTCTGGTTACACATCTAATGATTCAGTACACATCCACTACTAAATCAGAGAAATGCTGTTTAATGTTGTGGATATTTCTTACCAAGGTATGAAAAAAAAAAAAAGTGATTAGCTCATTTAATTTGCAGTGTAATTGTAAATCTCGTGCCATCAGATTCTCACCTGCAGCTGCGTCTGCAGTACTGCCCTTCCTCCTACGTGCAGTCGGTCTTTTTTTATCCTGAGGTGTGTTCACTTCCTGGCCTTTTTGTTCAGACTTCCGTCTCTTGGATCTTGTCTCCTTCTGAAGTCCATCCTTTTCTTTCTTTGGCTTTTTGGTCACAGTTTCCCGTTTGACCACCTTCCCCTTTATCGTGCTTTCAGAGCGACTCCTGGCCACCTAACGAAATCAAATTGTGTTAAGTACTGTCTGTTGAGTTTATCACAGGTAAAGGAAGAACGTGCCGGTTTATACCTTTTTCTTGCCTGTGTATTCATGGTCATCTTCTTTCTTTGCTCTCTTTTTTGCCTTGGGTGATTTGGAATCTATGGGGTAAGAAGACACCGGACATTTGTTCAGTCTGATGCATAGAGTATTCTCAGATACATTTCGGCAGAAGTGAGCTAGGT
The DNA here is from genome assembly GCA_900302605.1 of Rondeletia loricata. Lineage (NCBI taxonomy): Eukaryota > Metazoa > Chordata > Actinopteri > Beryciformes > Rondeletiidae > Rondeletia > Rondeletia loricata. The sequence continues at coordinate 7,371 of OMLI01074797.1, read as the reverse complement.
TTAATTTATCCAAAGTATTCCATACCTTTAGGTGCCATGGGGCCTGGATCTCCCTGAAATGAGAACAGTAGTTACTGGTACCAATGACGCATAAAATCCAAGACCTGAGAAAAAAGGTTTATGCTTTTCCCACAACTCACTCTGAACCACATTGTTCTGCCGTTGTGGTCCCTGATGGATTTCATTCCATCCACATAGTAACATTGCAGCCATGCCTCAAAGTCGGAGTAGTCTGCCTTCTCAGGATCATAGCCCTTTCCGCCTTAAGGTTAAAAGAACCACAAAACTGAATGTGTCAAAAACAAACATGCACTTCAGAAGAAACAAACCTGCATCGGCTCTAAATTCGGGAGAAGCCTTTCACTCAAAAAACCTAACAGAATCATCATCTTGGAGATTTATGAGTAGACAAGACTGCAAACACACAAAAGCCTACCTAGGTTCACCACCTCCAGAGGAACTGTATGACACAATCTTAGAAGGTCAGCAGTCTCCAATTTCTTCTTCATAGTTCTGTCTAAGGTCTTTTACAAACGAGACAGAGCAGTGGCGTTACAAAATGCAAGTGAATAGAGTGAGCATTTGATGATCTGAGAAATGTGTCCCTTGTTCTTTCACCTTTGTGTCTGTGATCTCCTCTTTCACAGGCTTCTCATTCTCACATAAATCTCCTGACTCAAGGCCTTCCAATACGGTCCTTGCCTGCACAAATGGTGGAATGTTCAACCTGAAAAGATACTGTCTTTCGTAAGAAAAGGCTCTTTTGTTCTCAAGATGCATCTGAATCATTGTGCCTCCCACAGGATGCAAGAATGATGCAGTGAAAGAAAGCCTTTCATTTCATATCTGAAGGAAACAGTTCTTGTAACATGAGAACTGTTATTGTTTTTGGTTCATAATCGAAACAATGTAGTCCGTCCGCCTTTTCGACCAGAGCCTCACAATAATGAAACTCTGTTCCAGTAGATATCAGAGAACTTAATACATACAGGTCTTTTTTGAGTCAGTTCAGATCTTGGCTCATTAATATGCCAGCACTAAATTAGGGCTGATCTCTCCGTTGCCATTTTTCCAATCTAACACTGTCTTTTAACTTATGCGTCCATGTCTTTGCTAACTGCTTGTATATACTGTTTGTATCTTGCTAATCAAGGTCTGTGGCCTTTTCAGTACTGCTTTCCACGGTCTGTGTGCTCGCTCTCTTTGTGCCTGCCTATATCCTTGTGTATTTTTAATAACTGCTTAAATGTTGTCCTGTCACCAATGGTCTCCTGGACTTATAAGTTTTAAGTATAATGTTATCATATTGCTGATACGTTTAGCCCTGTGTATGTGCATGTCTGTGTTTTGAATTGTAGGTAGCCACTGATGACATCTGGCCTGGGACTACAGATGGAAACTAGCCTTTTGGGCCAACTGTGGCACATCTGCAGAAATATTTACTAATGTGCACTATCCCTGTCAAATAAACGGATACAATAAATGATATAATACCAATATAATAACATACTAGATTATTTCTGAGGGTTGTGCATGTTTACCAAAATCACCTGAAAAGAATTTCAGCCCTCAAGTAGTTCCCGATTCCATTGAAGTACTTCTGGTTCAGCAGAACTTCACAGATGGGCCGATCGAAGGCACGGTCGGCCAGGTGTGACAAGACATTCGCTCTGCAAAACGATCAACTGGTCAGTGTAACAATCACATGGGTAAACCCTTTTGGTTGAGCGAGTGACTTGAAGTAATGCAATAATGACACAATCCCTAACCTGAAGCTGTTGTACTCAAACATGATGCAGGGCCCTCTGTCAGGCTGCCAGCTCCCATTGGGCTGCCAGCTGCCAAACCTGCGTGCATCCACGAAGCTCAGCACTCTGCAGGGCTTCTCACTGGAATAGAAACGCAGATGGGCGTGCTTGGGCAGCTCATCCTGCGTGGTGAAGCGGAAATAGCCTGACATCCCAAAGCGGAAAACAATATCCATGGGCTGGTCTGCTCGCCCTGCCTTGACTCTCTGCTTTTCATCATCACTTTTCATGGGCGTCAGTGTGAGCTTCACTTCCTTCCCTCTGGAGGTGGCCGTGATGCGGTAGGCCTCACAGGTGAAGGGCACATCAGGGCTCTTGCTGACCTCCGACTTTCTAACTGGTCCTGTGAACACTACTCCATCACACACCCTGTTCACAAACAGGCTGGCCAAGTGGAGCTCTGGTCCTTCAGGCATTTTGTTTTAACAGATGAATCTGTGCTGCAACTGCAGAGAACACACTGGCTGTAAGAGCTGAACAAAGATTGCAAGTATCACTTCAGGCACCAATGCAGACCAAAAGAATACAACACACCTGTCTTGAGTAACGTGTTCATAAAAAAAAAAAATGTCATTGCAAATGCCAGCTTGTTAGAAAACACAGCATTTCCTAGGCAACGATCTGAAGCACTCAGTACAGTACTATACAACTAAAAGGTAATACATTCTGGCAACTTACCCAGACAAGGAAATGGACCAGACACTTGCCAAATCACAAGATCATGAAATAGCGTTAAATTGTAGATAGCAGAGGTTAGACGGAATTTATGTAGTTACTTTGCTCTCTGCAAAGCTGTTACAAAAACGAAATGGCACACACCAAAGGGCTTTAACACCATGCAAGTGTGGTTGTTACTAAACAAGTTGCGTAACATCATGCAGCGTACGCGTGAAGCTACTCATTCATTCGGAAATGTCGCGAGACAATCTTCAAGCTTTGGACTCTCATTACTTGTAAGTAGACATGTTTGCGCTGAGTAGATGTTGTCATGTTCTGTAATAATTCGTTAGTAAAACGGTGGACTAATTAACCGGGGCTTTTTCAGCAACTGCACTCTAGAAAATGCAACCGGATCAAGCAAACAACCCAACCCAATGCATGATGGGATTTGTAGGCATTGCGGAAATTGAGGGCAAAGAAGAAAGGATCTCAGTATTTAAAATTGTATTTATTTTTTAGCATATGACGTTGGTAAAAATGAAAGCCTATCAACATAATTCAACTTAAAGTGTGTGAAATAATGTACAATATTTTACAAAAATGGTCCATTCAACATTTCTGCTTCAGTACCGTTACTTTGTTTGACAAATCACCTAGTCTGGAAATTAATATTAGTTTGGTAGCCATTTCAAAGGAAAATCAATCAACCCAAAAAGAGATGGGTACTGCCATCCACTTATGACCAACCTTAAAGATTAACAGTGCATACAAAAAAGCTATACTATTCAGGATGTCAGTATGGCAGTCTGTCAGCTTCACTGGTAGTGTCCATCAAACGCCACTGTTTATCAGACATCATCAAAGACTGAATGTCTAACTCTAGACAGCTGAAGTTCATGTTTCATTGTAGTGCATTCATCATAGCCTGGGCTTGTTTTAGCTCTGTAGAAATGCACAGAGAAAAGAATGATCAGAAACGTAAAATTGGTTAGAAAAAAATAACCACAAGAAAATGATAATTTGGCAACACGCAGAACTAACCTGTGAGCAAGACTCTGAACTTGTCAGCAGAAATAGAGACAACAGTGGTCTCAGTGGAGCCTGACTCTGCTCCTTGTGCCTGCAGTTTAAGCTGAACCGTCGGCTCATTCACGTCCCTCAGCTCACTCGAGCTCAGTGTGTAGTCTACCCGCCAGGAAACAGCCTCCAGTCGTCCCACTGAAACACATTACACAGCATAATTGACGGCTCACCTTTCAGTACTCTGTCAGCACTCCCACAGAATCACTTATCCTCTGTTATTTTTGTCTTCCTCCATTAAATGACATGGTAAACGGGAATACTTACACCTCAGGCTTGTCTCTCTTAGTTTGTCTTGCAGTGCAGCATGCTTGTCCTCATATGATTTACACAGCCCCGTTGTGTGTTCTAAAAGAATAGGTGCATGTAATAAATAACCATACAGTAGTTGATAAGTAGTTATATCTAATAATCAAAATGGATCATCTATACAACATCGTTTTAGAGAATATACAGTCTTAAGCTGGCGGAGAGTCAATTGTGTTTGTTTTATATATATGTCAATTCACTGTTCTCACAATGTGCTCCTTGCATATTGCCCACTTTGATTTCTCTGTATCCCACCTGGGCACAAACAAGCTCTAACTAATGCAGAAACTGCCCTGGAGTGTTGCCAGTGGTTGAAGAAATACACTCTAGGATTGTGTTTTTCAGCCTTTATGCCGCTTTGACAAATGGCTGAGCCTGGCCTTTCTCCTGGCACTGGAACAGTGATAAACCCAGTGGACCCACCTTTAGGCAGACCAAGCTGCTGCAGCTCGCTGGATAGGGATTCACTGTCAACATCATGCTTTGCTGCGCTGGAGAAAATGAAGCTCAGCACAGCAACACTAGCTTTGATGTCTCCACTCTCTGCAAGATGGATTGACAACATGAATGCAAGTTATGGAATAAAAAGATGCATTGCTAGCATGATAGTGTCAGTATGATAGTGTAGGCTTGTGTGTAAAGCAATTAAATGAGTCAGTTTCAAATGAAAGGTGACTTACCAAACTTTGCATCTGCGGTAAGTTTTGCAACTTTGTCATACTGAAAGAGAGAAATGACAGCACTGATCAATGTGAATGCGGTGTGTATATTAAGGATAACTATTTGCAACTCCAGGGGACATGTCACTTACATCAATGCCCTCCCCAAGCAAGTCTTTCAGCACTTGAGCACAGAGGAGTTTCATCTTGACACTTGACTATTATATTAGTGAGGCAGAGGGGAAACATGTTAGTTTTTCATCAAATCAGCTGTCACTGAAATTGAGAAAATGTATTGTCTTGTTATCATTGATGTTTAACATCTACGTTAACGTTACTAACGTTACTCACAATTTTCGCTAATGTGCTGATTTCGGCAAGTACCCAGTCTGGGCAGTCCAAATCTCCACAGAACCGGAACCGCTACGGCAGACAAGACATAACTTCAGTGATGTATGCTACATAGTAACAACAGCTGTACTGTAACGCTAGCATTATTAACGTATTGCACATAGCTAGCTTAGCCCGCTAGCTAGAAGCGCAAATGAATACCTATATATCAAGTGGTGAGGTAAATTTGCACTTAATATACATTTACATTATACGGCTAAAATGTATACTGTATCAGCTTTACTCTGAATAAGCTAAATAATCTGATTAATAAATGAACGTGTTTACCATAGCTGTAACTTGTTCTGTCAGCTGAGCACTACTGCCAGAAGGGTAGTACGGAAGTTGTTTGCTTACCTTTGTGTGATGATTGGACGATAGAAAAAGGGGCGGGGTGTATCTCTTCACACAAGTCTAGGAAACTTCATCTGCAGCAGTCTCGCAAACAGGCTTGCGAATCAACAGATATTCGCCGTCATGGCAACACAAAGAGCACAAGATGATCCTTAGCAAAAAAGCAAAATGTTTTTTCTAATTTATTTTTGGCTTTCTTGGGATTTTCAATTAATGCTTAGTCTTGGATTGAGAGATATACCAACTCTTGGACTGAAAGATATACCTAGACGTATCCTGAGCCAAGGTAAGATTTTGGCTTGTCATACCTTTATTAATCTAACTGAGTTAAGATATCTTGTAATGGGTTGTAGGTTATTTAAAAATCATCAGTGACTCAAATAACTAATATCCCCTCAGTGTAGATGTGAGCAAACTTAGCAAAAGCATAAGTCTATTACAGTGTTATAATCCTCTGCTCAAATCCTCCTGAGTCCTCTGAGATCCTGTTCACACTAAATGACCCATGAGAATCAGAATCTGGCATTCTGGATATAACACTACTTTCCAAAGGAAATAACCAGCTCACACTGACACAATTCAGTAGCTAGATCTGCAATATTTGCTTTTCACGCACAATAAAATTGTTGACACTGTTCACTTTGTCCTTCACTAACATATTTCCAGATGTGTCAAGGTCTCAAACATGATGATACTGTCCCATTTACAACTTTGCTATTCGCTATTTTCTAACCTTGGTAACTATTGCTACTGATAGCCTGACCCTTCCTTTTCCCAGATGGTCGACTTGAATACCCAGTCTATCAGAACCATACAGTCTTCTTTCATCATGAGGACTCTGATGAACTGTATGTTGGAGGGACTGACTTTGTGATAAAAATTGATTTGGATGACAATCGTATTATAGAGGTAGGTCTTTCCAGACAACTGTGTTAGATTTTGAACACCTGTTTTTATTCTCTTTATTTTATCTATGTTATCAACTGCAGTGCTTTGTCATGCACTTGATATTCCCATTGGTATACCTTTTCGCTTGGGGTTATTGATGTGCTCCCTGTGTCTGCCAGTGCAGTTTGTAATGCAGCTGGTCTAACAATAAGTAGCTGTACTGTAACAGATGGCAGTCATGATATTGTGTTAAATACAATGGGTTGCCTGGGATGAAGCTATAACGTAACAGGAGGGCATGGTGTGAACAGCTCAGAGCTTTTGTTCTTTTCTGTCCATTTCTTCTATGGTTTGGTTTGGGTGGAAAGGCCCCTGGGAAGTGGAGGTGTGGTCTCAAGTCTCAATGTTATTACTATGTCAACCTTAACTTGATTAAAACAAACTTGATTTCAAAATACATTATAAAAACGGACTATAAAAGACTGAAAATTAAATACATAAAATAATGTGGGGGGGAAGAACAGGTGAGTTAATGGGGATAGATGGATGGATGAATGGATTGGCGATTAGATTGTTATGGTTATTTCAAGTTGTGTTGATTATAGTGGAAATAGGTTATGTTATGATATTGTTATTGTGTGTGCTTTAGGGTTGTCACGATACCAGAACTGTGAACTTCGATACAATACCAGTTAAAATACACGATACTCGATACCTCTTTCGATACCACGACAAAAAGAAAAAATCCATCACACACAAAATACACTGAACAAAAATATAATCGCAACACTTTTGTTTTTGCTCCAATTTTTCATGAACTGAAATCAAAGATCTAAGACTTTTTCTATGTACACAAAAGGCCTATTTCTCTCACATTTTGTTCACAAATGTGTTTAAATCTGTGTTAGTGAGCACTTCTCCTTTGCCGAGATAATCCATCAACCTGACAGCTATGGCATATCAAGATGCTGATTAGACAGCATGATTATTGCACAGGTGTGCCTTAGGCTGGTCACGATAATCCATCAACCTGACAGGTATGGCATATCAAGATGCTGATTAGACAGCATGATTATTGCACAGGTGTGCCTTAGGCTGGTCACGATAATCCATCCACCTGACAGGTATGGCATATCAAGATGCTGATTAGACAGCATGATTATTGTACGTGCCTTAGGCTGGTCACGATAATCCATCCACTTGACAGGTATGGCATATCAAGA
>OMLI01074774.1:0-10149 GCA_900302605.1 Rondeletia loricata | reverse complement strand
CGAGCCCAAAAAGACCGCCTTAAAAATGTAAACAGTCAGAGAAAAGCTTGCGGCCGCTTCCAGGAGATTGACAGGAGGGTGTGTGAATATGTGACTGAAAAATGGTAGTTACCTAACGTAACTCCAGTTCTATGAGGGAGGCGGAGCCTCCCGAGGAGGCGGAGCCTCCCGACAGAACGTAATGACGGTATGCCCATTACCAGAGCTGTCATGTCTGTTTCATTGCACTACTGTTTAATTGTACCGGTAATCTAGCCAGTTGTTTTTTTCACTATGATATTGAAAACATGCATTGTTTTATTCAATGTGTTTTATTATCATTATTTTCAAATAAAATGATTTTCTTTATACAAACAAGATTTGTTCTTCAAAAAAGTATTTTTCCAAAACTGAGTCTTGAAAAAAAGGGCTCGTCTTATATTCAGGGTCGTCTTATTTTCGGACCAATACGGTATGTCTCCAAAGTCTCTGCCAGATGCAATTCAAAGCTGTGGTGTGGTGGTGAAGTAGCACAAACACAATCCATCCAGCAGACAGGCAGATTGTGCCTCTGCTTGACTATGCACTGTCTCTTCTTTCTCTAAATTCCACTGAGTCACACACACACACACACGAACCCACACATGGAGAAGCCTGTGGTGCTGTGTGTTATTCCTCTAGGCCCAGATAGAAACAATAACCTTGTTCTTTACCCTCCGCACCCTCCCAATGTTCACTGTCTTTTGATGAGCTATGGAGGGAAACGTCAGTTTCCCCACCTCACCTCCCAACTCCCCCACCAACCTGAGACTGAGTAACCCACAACACAAGTAGTGCCGGTGCTGCTTCCTTATAGTGCCTTGTCCTGGTGCTGACCCAGCCCCTCCTCCTACCAGATTAGAGCAGATTATTAATCCCTCTGCTCCTATAGTCTGGGTTCTCAGGGACCGGAGCCAGCAGGAGGCCAGGACTGTATTACAGGGCTTCTGCTGTGGGAAGCTGGGGCTGTAGCAGTGAGTCAGGGCTAATCAGATAACACTGTTTTTTATTATACCTCTGCAAGGAATCCGAAGTGGCTATTACTCACATGTTTTCTAACCTGTGTTCTCTTATTATGGTGACTAATGGTTTGTGATTGATAATATGGACCTGAAATAACACAAATCTTTGGGTGTGCCATGCTGGGGAGATTTGGAATAACATGTTGTTTGATTGTCACACAATTTTCTAATCATACTTGATCCGAGACCACCCCTAATTGGTGTTTGCATTACAGTAGTGCAAGACACTTAGCCAACATGGTGAGTGAGGGATTTTAGCAGTCTCCAAGACATCAGGATAGCAGGGTTTAGACACACTGTAAAGGCCTTTTGTTGGTCATGGAGAGAGTGTAGCTAGTGTGATACTGGAGGCAGTGTGTGCCAGCCACTGAAGCCCGCCCCTGTTTCAGCTCTAGCACTGTTCTGCTTTGTTTGATATATCCCAAAGCCTCTCATAGCATTCACTTTGGAGGAAGACCAAGAGAATGGAAACACTGAGAGAAAGAGACTGCTCAAAACAGAAGGAAGAGACTGAGATAGTGAGAGAAAGAGATTGAAAGAGGGACGGAAAGAGGAAGAGATCTCCTTACAAAGGAAGGTTATAAGTATGTCCTGTGAAATGCAGCAGAGTGATTGGTTTTCTTCTCTTTATGGCAGCGAGGAGGAAGTCAAACTGTGTGAAGGAGGTGGAGAAACTGCAGGAGAAGAGAGAGAGGCGTCGGCTTCAGCAACAGGAGCTCAGGGAGAAGAGGGCGCAGGTACATCAGCATCGTTCTCCTTTCTCCTTCCTCCACCCTATCATCCCAACTTCTGGTTGGGAGTTACTTTTTTTCCAATTCCCTCTTGTTAGACCACTGTGATTATGAAAAGACTGACAAAATATATCTGGTACTGAATCTTGATTTTAACCATGTAAATTCCATCGTGACCTTCCATTGAATGACATAAAAGTAATTTTCATTTTGGTGAATAAGCTACCCTCTGACTCTGTCTCTGTGTCTCTGTCCTCCCTCAGGAGGTGGACACCACCATCCCTAACTATGAGATAATGTGCATGATCAGAGATTTCCGTGCCAGTCTAGACTACCGGCCCCTGACCTCAGCAGATCTGGTGAGTAGAGACTGTAGCCTCTTCCTCTTTAGCTTGTTTTCATACATTGACCCTCAACAACACCGATTCTTTCTGTTCTCCTTTTGCCAGATTGAAGACCACAGAATATGTGTTTGTGTGAGGAAACGTCCACTCAACAAGAAAGGTAAGGTCTTCCATCAGCGAATAGATTGGGCTTTGTGACAAATTGGTCTCTAGTGAGGCATCACACTCCCTTTACAATGTTTCCCTCCAAATCAAAACAGTTTTACAGTTTAGATATTTCATGTGAATGTGTATGCCTGGTCTGTGCCATTGAAAGCCATGCCTCTGCTGCGTTCCAGAGCTGACCATGAAGGACTTGGATGTGATCACCATCCCCAGTAAGGATGTGTTGATGGTCCATGAACCTAAACAGAAGGTGGACCTGACCCGCTACCTGGAGAACCAGACCTTCCGCTTTGACTACGCCTTTGACGACAGTACCACCAACGACCTGGTTTACAGGTTGGTTTGGTTTACAGCTGCTAGTTGTGCTCCATCTTTCTTTTTTGAGTGTTGAACAGAATTAAATGGTTCACTGCAATGACACCTGACTACTAACTACGATGAGGATAAGGCATTGCTTATGAACTTACACTTTATAAATGTATTTCTTTGTTGCAGCTAGAGTGTGTTTATACTTAACTTATTGATAATGTAGTTGGTGGATGCTGTACGCTAGTTAAGCAAGTGAGTGTGTAGTCTCCTGATGCCAAGTACAGACAGACACAATGCAGGCTATATCTTGTAGTAACGGAGTAAGTAAAGGATGAACACATGATCTGTCTCATCCTACAGGTTCACTGCCAGACCTCTGGTGGAGACCATCTTTGAGAGGGGCATGGCCACCTGCTTCGCCTATGGACAGACAGGCAGTGGAAAAACACATGTGAGTTACATGCAATAACTCTTTCAATGCCTATATTAACAAAAGTGTTAAGGTTTTAGAAAACTCATACATGATAACATTGTTTAATGGAATATCACTGTGGTACATCACTTAATTGGGGTTCAAGCCTAATTGTTTTCAGTTCCTTCAGTCATAGAAATACTTTTAATGTCCAGAATTTTGCTGTATTTCAGTAGATGCATGATTCACCCAAGCACACAATCTGGAATAATCTATTCATCTGTGTGTTTGTATTTTAGACTATGGGTGGAGATTTTTCTGGAAAGAACCAAGACTGTTCTAAAGGAATCTACGCATTAGCTGGTAAGTGATTGACGTTTTCTATCTGTGCTATTTTATTGTGTATTTATCGTGTGTGTGTGTGTGTGTGTGTGTGTGTGTGTTTCTAATTATTCATTGTACAATGTGTTTTAAGTGTTTTAAAATGCACCTTCAAATTAAATCTTTTTGTAAGTGTTTGTGTTTGCTCTGGTGTAATTTTCAGATCTCTTTAACTCTTTTCATGCAGCTCGGGATGTATTTCTCATGTCGAAGAAACCCAACTACAAGAAGTTAGATCTACAAGTGTACGCAACCTTCTTTGAAATCTACAGTGGAAAGGTAAGTGATATGTGAAAACCGTTTTTGATATTTTGACCTGTTTAAAAACAAACCACAACAAAAAAAACATTAGCTAGTGCTGACTGTGTGTCTGTGTTGTTAGGTGTTTGACCTGCTGAATCATAAAACTAAGCTGAGGGTGCTGGAGGACGGGAAACAGCAAGTGCAGGTGGTGGGGCTTCAGGAGAAAGAGGTCAAGTGCACAGAGGACGTCCTGAAACTCATAGAATTGGGCAACAGCTGCCGGTATGACAACAGAAAGTCTATCAACCTAGTTGTTGCCAATGTTGCAATTCCTAGGCTTTGAATGTATGCTTGTAGTGTGTTTGTCCACTGTCATATGGTACATGGTGTCATATGGTCTTGTCAGCACTGTCTTGTAATGTGTCGGCACCAATCATCCAGGTCATATTCCTCGTATACCCGATGCAAATAGAAGCAATTCACACTAATATTTCTCCCTTTTCCTCTCCCTCCCATGATTCCTTTCTTGCTCCATTCCTCTTCCACCCTTGTTTACCCTCCTTGTCATCTTGACTCCTCCATTCTCTCGCTCTCAGAACGTCAGGGCAGACATCGGCCAACGCCCACTCATCTCGTAGCCACGCTGTATTCCAGATCATTCTTCGGAGGAAGGGGAAGATGCATGGCAAGTTCTCCCTCATCGACCTTGCAGGGAACGAAAGGGGGGCCGATACGTCCAGTGCCGACCGCCAGACTCGTCTGGAAGGAGCCGAGATCAACAAGAGCCTGCTGGCACTCAAGGTCTGGGGGCAGGGAAGTGAAGGGGCAGTGATAGCAGTAGCTGTATTTTAGGGTGTCAAGTGTTAAAAATTGTTTGGCGCCACTTAAGCCCGTTCTTTCATTCGCTTGTGAACAGACGAAATAACTAGTGGTTTCAAATAGCTGTTTTTTTATTTTAATTTACTCCATTCATGAAGTCAGTAAAAAATGATGGTATTTAACAGAAATTAATAATAGTGTCTGTTCTTACTGTGTTACACCCTGACAGTAGCATAGTGTTGCCGTGTAAGGCATCTCTCCCTTTCTGCCTCTTTCAGGAGTGTATCAGGGCTCTCGGCCGTAACAAGCCTCACACTCCATTCAGAGCCAGTAAGCTCACCCAGGTCCTTCGAGACTCCTTCATCGGGGAAAACTCCCGCACATGCATGGTCAGTCCATTGCCTTCATAAACAACCTGTGTCCATGTTTTCATATCTTCTCCATAGATGATGTGACAATCTTATTGAAGCGATCTGAATGATCTTCTCTTTGTCTGCACAGATTGCTACGATCTCTCCTGGTATGACATCATGTGAGAATACCCTCAACACACTACGCTACGCCAACAGGTGGGAATACACTGACATACTTACAGTGATTGGTGTTAATACTTGGATAATGCCTTTGTGTCGCAGGAAACGGTGTACATTATGCAATGTTATGAAATGATAGCTCCTCGCATTCCACAATAATGCCCAATGGCTTTTGTATAGATTGAAACTAGAGGTACCGATATTTGTAATGTAAAGTTAACAGAAAATTGTGAAATTCTCTGTCTACTCTCAGTAGTTCTATCTGACTCTCTTGTATCCCCTCTCTCTTTTTTCTTGCTTTCTTTTCCTCTTCTCTGCTCCTCTGTGCGCTGGTGTGGCTGGTGCCGTTGTGTAGAGTGAAGGAGTTTGGGATTAGTCCGTCGGACATCCCCTTCTCCCAGGGTGGTCAGGGAAGTCGCCCTGAACACTCGCCCACCAATACCTTTGATTACGATGACTTTGTTGCTACCTCTCCCAGCAGGTCAAGCACTCCCCAATGCACAGCATGCACACACACACAAAACACACAAAGCCCATGCACTCCCTCCAGGTATTTATTACATTATTCATAATACATATTCAATATGAGCACATTTAGCAGCTTCCATTCTTTTCATCAGCTGCTAACCATGGAAGACTTCACCCGTTCCTGTCTTCTTATCCTTCCTCTGTCTTTCATCTGCATGATGCCTCTCATCCTTCTCTCCTGCTTTGCCTTGTGCTTCCACTTTTATCTTTTGCTAAGCTGTGGATGTGACCTGGATCATTGTTTTTCTTTTCACCGCCTCATGAAGAATAATGCGTCTGTCCGTCCGTCCTCCGTCTGTCTGTCCATGTGGGCGTGTGTTTGACAGTGCTGGGTAATACCATCAGTAGTGAGGCCTGGATCAAGTTGAGCTGCTGGATGACAGGGACAGCTGTGACATTCTGACATTTGGAATATTAAAAATTACCATAGGAAAGAAAGTGTGATTAGTCTGCATCATTGTGCGAGGGTTGCCTACTTGACTTCATATGGTGTCGGTTGACATTTGGTGCGATGATAACGCTAATACATCCATGCAGCTATTCAGTAACAGGATGTGGGATGAGCTTTTGTTTGAGCCAACTCCCAGCAGTTAATCCCTCTCACATAGTCCTAATGAACTATACCAACAGGTCAGTAATACCTCATCAGCTCAGTCAGGCCTCATTAAACACAAGTCCTGTCCATCCAGATGCCAGCCTTAAATACTACATGTGTGATATATCTGAAGTCTATTGTAACATGAGTAGACAAGGCACGTTTTGAGTGAAAGGGCCCTAATTAGCACGCCCATTATGAAAACATACTGATGCAAGGATTATATGAACGTTCGGACATCTAGAGAGCTCACACATAATAGTCTTTCCCCATGCATGGTTTCATTGCTGTCATGATGCTCCCATCACATGTGTGACGTGGTTATTTGACTCCACTCTTAACCCCATACTCCCGACCAAAAATGAAAATCATGTTGAGGGTGGCTCTGCACTGCAAATGAATCGGTCATAACCTGCTCACTGTCCCTTGTGTCTGCAGGGTGAAGGAGCTGATGGTGGACCCCAACCAGGTGATGGAAGGGGGTCGACCCAACATTAACACCATCAACCACCTGGACCTTTTGGACGAGGAGTGGCTGAGCAGCTCGCCACAGAGAGATGACCTCAAACTGCTCTGTGAGCAGTATGTAAGTTCTCTTAAATGGAAAATTAGATAAAGTGAGCTATTGGGTGGCGTCATGAATAGTCCATCAAATGGACTCCCGAGTTCAAGCTTCCGTCGTTGCAAGCATCTGCCCTGCAAAAGTGCTCTTGAGCAAGTCACTGAATCCCTACCAGCTCCAGGGATGCTGTTTTGTAACTGACCCTGACCTCTGCCCTCACAGTGGAGGGGGGGCAAGCGAAGAGAATTTCCCTACGTAGATCAAGATGGTATCACACTATTGTTATAAATAATTTTCTAGGTGTCTTTGCACAACAGCCATTATTTTATCGGGGTATGCTAGTAATTGTGAGTAGGCTTATAACTGAGCAGTTTCAACCAGTTTGGTATTTGGTGTCTCTGTATGTTAAGTAAATCCATAAATTTGTACTCTTTGCTCACAATAGGCTTCAGCAGTAGAGCAGTCTAGGGTATAACACTGAGGTTCAGCATCCTCACCTCTCAGAGGCATGTAGAGTAGTCTTAACTATCAGTCTAATTTCCATTGAATTATATTGTATCAGTACACAGTATAACCTCCCCAAATATGACCAAATCAATTGGTTACAGGGTCGTTCTAAATTTTTTGGTGGGGTTTATGTAAGGCTTGGGGAAAATAAATATGATTTAAAATATTTGAACTACCGTAGTTGAGGTGCACTTGATTTAACTTGTGAGACTTGAGTAGCCTCTGAACTGGGCACACTGCTCGCAAGATAAGATAAATCAAGTGCATCTTTTTTAAATGTATTTAAAATCCATTTGACTTTCTCACATTTTTGTATTTGTTTTTAGTCAAAGTCAAACTTTATTTGTATAGAACATTTCATACACAAGAAAACTCAAAGCGCTTTTCATAAAAACAATAAAAGCAAAACATACAAAAGTAGTGCAAACCCACTATGAAAAACATCACATAGAGAAAATATACATACTGTATATCACATAGACTCCCACTTCCCAGAACATGCGCACGCGCACACAGACACACACAAAGGGATAAGACCTAGTCAAAGGCTTTAGAGAAATGTTTTAAGCCTGCTTTTAAATTAGGTTAGAGTTGTGGCTCACATCAGGTACTCTGGCTGTTCCAGCAACTGGGAGCGTAATAGTTAAAAGGCTTTTGACTTCATCCTTGGAACAACTAAGAGGCCAGCACCAGAGGACCTGAAAGACCTAGTTGGCTCATAACTTACTATAAAGTCAGAAATGTATTGTGGGGCCGGGCCCTTTTGAGCTTTGTAAACAAGCAGCAGAATCTTTAAGTCAACACTAATGCTCACTGGAGGCCAGTGCAGCGATCTCAGAACAGGTATGTGTTATATATGTGTTATATGTTCAGTTTTTCCTGCTGCAGCTGCCTCTTGATGATGTTGATTAATTCCTTTCTCTGTCCCTTGTAAACCTCGTAACTCTATTTCCCTTCCCAGGAGGAGGAAGTGTCTCCCCAGCTCTTCACCTTCCACGAGGCCGTGTCTCAGATGGTGGAGATGGAGGAGCAGGTCCTGGAGGACCACCGCGCTGTTTTCCAGGTCAGAACACTGATAACACACACACACACTCGCTCTCTCTCTCTCTTTTCAAATACCCAAATACATGGAGAGAGACATGTTATCTATTGTTTTGGTAAACACACAAAGGTTCTAACTTAGATGTAACCATGTCAATCTACTGTCTTTCTGAACATGCAGTCAAGGCCATAATCATGTTATTTATGCGTTGTACATGCGAGTAGTAAGTAACCAAGTAAGTAATCTGATTGGTCAAAGATGTATTTCAACTGTGCTGATAATTGGTGGTTTGATTGCTATGGCAAGTCTTGTGGTAACCAGGGAGCTAGTTGGCGATCTTCCTTGCTTCCTCCTGTTTCTGATTCTTATGTGTAATACTTTGAAGAATATTTATCAGTCAGGACTCAGGATACATGCATTGGTAACCTATGTGTGAAAGCCATAATACCCGAGAGGTCCTTCTTTACTGAGGCTATGGGTACTGCTGGGTGCTGCTGGTATTATTGCATCTCAGGCTACATAAAACAAAACAAAAGTTTTAAATATGTGCTTGTGTGTGTCTTCTCTGAGCAGGAGTCTACCCGGTGGCTGGAGGATGAGAGGGTGCTGTTGGAGATGACGGAGGAGGTGGATTATGACGTGGACACGTATGCCACTCAGCTGGAGCATATCCTAGACCAGAAGATAGACATCCTCACTGAGCTCCGAGGTATGACGGAAACACATTGTTGACATTCACTGACAGTTTGCTGACACCACCTCCTGCTCAAACTTCTGGGACAAAACTGCACCAGTCACAAACGATAGACATTTAACTCCATCTGTGCTTTATCCCCATGTTACAAACATAGTACACTATTACAGTTGATTCTTTTATAAATCTTTTAGATAATTGATCAGGAGAATCAAAACTTGAAAAGTCACTTATTTGGGTCATTGTAAGAACTGTATTCAAACCACCATAGACTAGCTATCCCAACCATTTCAAACCCTATCAAATACAGATCAAAGTAATCTTTTAAACTCAAAGTAATCTATTTCATCACATAGCACTGAAATATAATGTCTTCTCCTCACCATCCTTCCTTCAACAGATAAAGTGAAGTCGTTCCGCTCTGCACTCCAGGAGGAGGAGCAAGCCAGTAAGCAGATCAATCCCAAGAGGCCACGCGCCCTTTAGAGGCTGAGGTTGAAGTGGCACATACAGAAACATATAAGAAACAAAAAAGGTCCGCACACTGTAGCACCCTTTTCTTCCTTTTATTTAGACATCCCACATGATGTGACGTTTTGAGCTACCGCTCTTCTTCAGACATAAACATTGACATAAACCATTCAAAGACGCCATCTTTAAATGCACAATTCTTCCGGTCACATGATCCCGGTGGGAAACATTTAACCCACTATTATATATGAATGATAGAAAATACAATTCCATGTAAATACATATATTACAAAATATTCAATTATATATAGGAAAGGGCCCTCACAGCACATAAGAAAATAACATCGGGCCAATGGCCGTCATACCTTAAATATGGCCAAGTTGAAATAGAGGCGCCTCTATATTTATAAAAAGGAGGATGTCCCTAAACACAGACAGGAACCCACAATATCAATAGTAGTTCAAGAGATCATAATACATATTTTAGTGGACAGTACAGAAGTCAATTAACCAAATCCAAAGTACAACACCGATCATCACAAACAACAGACAACCACAGGAAAGTGTCACCACAATACACAGTCATCATAGCAGTCTGTTACAGTCCCTTATGTTTGCTTATAGATAAAATAAAGAAAAAACATTTTCATTTTTTATTTTAGAACTGGGACTAACAGACTGCTATGATGACTGTGTATTGTGGTGACACTTTCCTGTGGTTGTCTGTTGTTTGTGATGATCGGTGTTGTACTTTGGATTTGGTTAATTGACTT
>OMLI01074771.1:0-13267 GCA_900302605.1 Rondeletia loricata | reverse complement strand
CAGTTACTAGTAGTTTTGGCACTGTGGGCAGGTGCCAAGTCCTGCTGGAAAAGGAAATCAGCATCTCCATACAGTTTGTCAGCAGACGGAAGCATGAACTGCTCTAAAATCTCCTGGTAGACGGCCGTGTTGACTCTGGACTTGATAAAACACAGTGGACCAACACCAGCAGATGACATGGCACCCCAAATCATCACTGACTGTGGAAACTTCACACTGGACTTCAAGCAACTTGGATGCTGTGCCTCTCCACTCTTCCTCCAGACTCTGGGACCTTGATTTCCAAATGAAATGCAAAATGTACTTTCATCTGAAAAGAGGACTTTGGACCACTGAGCAACGGTCCAGTTCTTCTTCTCTGGTTGCAAAAGGAGCCCCGACCAAGTATTGAGTGCATAAATGAACATACTTTTCAGAAGGTTGACATTTCTGTATTATAAATAATTTTTTTGATTGGTCTATGTAATATTCTAATATTTTGAGATACTGGATTTTAGATTTTCATGAGCTGTAAGCCGTAATCATCATGATTAAAACAAAAAAAGGCTTCAAATATTTCACTTTCTGTGTAATGAATCTAGAATATATGAATGTTTCATTTTAACCACGTCTTTCAGAATTCAAGAGGTTCTATATTGGTACAGGAACGTTTAAAATAAAATAACATTTCTTTTCAACCATCTCAGGCAATGCAATTGGATAATGTCATAGGATTGTATTTCCCTTGTTACAGACTGAAATGTCCTTGTCTTCCAAGCAACAGCAGCAACCTAAAAATCTATATTGGTGTAATGCCCCTTTAATGCACCCTGATAATGTAGATCGGAATCAATCTGTTTTTTCATGTGTTCGTTCACCGCAGACACGGATGGGTTCACCTCCTGTGACCTCTTGGAAAAACAGTGAGCCTCGCACGTGACCCGACAGCCACATCAGCTGACCCGGTATATGAAATGATGGAAGACACTGAAATGGAGACACTATCCACGCCGTGGGGCAGCTCTGCCTTTGGGGAAGGGGTGTCTGCTGGAGGAAGGAGTGTGTCTAATGAGGGTGATGAGGTCTACTATGTGCCTGAGAGAAGACCTTCTCTGGACCTGGGACCTGACCCGAGACCCATGGATAGTAGCCATTGGTGGTGAGAGATTTTGTATTTACTTAAAACCAACCTTATGTCTTAGGGGTCCGCTCTCCCGCTGTCGGGTAGTGACTCATTAAAGTTACATTTCTTTGATGAGCGGCAGAATAGGACTAAAGTAGCACAGTAAGAGCGCTGGTACCGTGTTAGTCTGGGGATGGTTAAAACAACATATTTTAGGGACAATGTAGACATTATTGGGAAGATATATTTCAGGGCATCAGAGCAACTTATTCCACTTGTGGTACAGGTGCTGCTAACATTTGTCAATTGTTGGAGCATGAATGTTGCCTGATTGAGATATGCTTCCTATTGAAAAGAATGTGTTGTGCTGAGAATGTCAGTAAGCTGTCTCATTTTATTTATGACATTTTTAAATGATTTAGTCATTTTAACAGAATAATTGAACAAACATTCCATTTTAGAAAGACTTGTGTCCTCACTTGCATAAGTGTTCAAAGTGTTTCCCATCATTGTTAACACAGTCTTGTGTTAACCAGGTGATCTTCTAGGGACCACATACGTTGACACTTTTTTTTTTTTTTGATACTCTCGACACACTTGATGCTGCCTGAGGAAGAGCGCTAAGCTTGAAATGTGTTGCTTATCTTGCATGTAGTATATACTAAGCCTATCACTGTGTTATATGATTGCTCTTTTTTTGTGCCTTATTGTTTTGCACCTACTGAGCACTTAATACATTTTCACCCTTTGCAATGAAGTGGCTTCCAACCTTTTCACTTTATAGGCAGGCCTCGTCTCCGGTCCTTAGCTATAATTCAATGATTAGCGAGGATTTCCATCGATCTGATGAAATGGATGGCCAAGATGAATCCTCCACAAGGTACAAACACAACATAAAGTATTTAGAGAAGAAAAAAACAATACATACACTCAAGTAATCATCACATGAAAATAAAGTAATAAATATAGTGATGGCTGTGCTCATAATTTAAACATAAAATACCACATTGTTACTTGTATTGTGTCCTGTGAAACTAACATCATCACATCTTGGAGTCCCACTGTTTATAATGCAAGTCTTCGGTGTTGCCCTGGTTATAGAGTCCACCTAGAGAGAACAGATTCATACTCGAGCTGCTATTCCTTGGACAGTGATGATTGTGAAAAAAGAACACGCAAGTAAAAATACACCCATGGCATCTATAAAAATGTGTGGGCGTGTTTGTGTACCGGAATGGCACTAAAACATATTCCAATCTCCCCACTATGGCTTCACCAGGGTTCGAAGCGAAGAGGATGATGTCTCAGAGCCTCCTGAAAGACCTGAATTAATCCGAGACCCAAATGAGATTAGGCACCCTGGTCTGACAGTGGGATTCACTTTCAAGGTTGGTGTTAATTTGTGGTCTCATCTGTATTTGTCAGTTTATAGCAAATTAAATAGAAAATACACTCAAGTTGAAAAAGACAACTTAGTTCTATACTTCTTTTGGAATCAGGCTATCAGTAAAACCTTGACGAAGTTGTCGGAGCTAGAGCTGAGGAGATTCAAAGCGACTCTGTGGAGGCGTTACCCAGAGTCATTCAACACTCCTCCCCAAGGCATGGACATGGTGGACCTGGTGGACAGGCTGCTGGAGCGTTACGACCTAGAAGTGTCTCTGCAGCTCACCGAGGCCCTTCTTGGGAGAATGGGGCTGACCCGGCTCGTTCACTATATCCAAGACCTGCGCATCAGAAGTATGCCCGCCCCTGCTTTACTTGGTGGCTTATTATTTGAATGAAAAGGAGACATGTAAACAATTATGTTTAAAATGAAATGGATTGATAAGATACTGAATGATTTATTTGCACAGGGTAAAATATTTACAGTACAAAGTAGTAAAGAAGGCTCTAACTTTCACTATGCTCTGCTTTAATAAAACTGCACCCAGTGCCATGTCAGTTGGAGAAACAGATGTGAGTCTTGTGCATTTTCACCAACTTTTTTTTTTTTTTTTACATTTCTTTTTGTTGCAGATGAAGTACGTTTTGATCTAAGTATGACTCTGAAGAGGAAGTATGGCGAAGTATATGACGCTATGCAGGGAGAGAAGAAGGCCCTTGACAGTGTCTTCACTAATCTCTATATTTCATCAACGTGGGATAACGGCCCAAATGTTCAACATGAGGTCAGGCACATAGAAAAGCTGAATATCAACCAAAGAAAAGAAGAGACACTGCTTTCATGGAAGGATATATTGAGTACCGATATGATCCAGAAAGAGCGCGTGAGGTCTGTTTTGACTATTGGGATGCCAGGGACAGGGAAGACTATGGCGGTACATAAGTTCATCCTGGATTGGGCTGAAGAGCGGACCCATCCGCATGTCTCTTTTCTGTTTCCACTTCCATTCAGAGAACTCAACGCCTTCCAGGGCTCCGAGGTCAGCTTGCTGGAGATAATAAACACGCTCTACCCAGAAACCAAAAGGTTGAAGAACTTGAACAATGATGAGGGGAAAGTAATGTTAGTCTGTGACGGTCTTGATGAGTATGACCAGAAGATTGACGCCCGCAACACTTTGCTTTGTTATGACCACACAGAACGCAGCTCCATGAATGTGTTGGTGGTCAATCTGCTCAGGGGGAAACTGTTGTACAATGGCTTAGTATGGATCACTTCTCGCCCTCGAATTGCGCACATCGTTCCTAGGGATGGTATGCATGAGGTGTTTGAGGTGCGTGGTTTCAATGACACTCAAAAGGAGGAGTACTTTAATAAGAGGTTTGAGGACCCCGTGCAAGCAGCTCGAGTTATTGCCCATCTTAACTCTTGCAAGACCCTCCATATCATGTGTCACCTGCCCTTGTTTTGCTCAGTGTTGAATGCCGTGTTCCAGCGTGCATTTAGGGAACATGGGTCACAGGCAGAGCTGCCCAGGAGCATCACCCAGGTGTACACCCAGCTGCTGCTGGAGCTCCTACGTGAACGCAGTGCCAGAGCTCCACCCCGCAGCTCAGAGGAAGAGAGGGACTTCCTCATTAAACTTGGAAAGATTGCCTTCATCATGCTGGAAAAAGACAATATCAGGATTTCCAAGTCTCACTGGAAAGACAGTGGGGTAGATATTGATGAGGCAGTGGTTAACAGTGGCCTGTGCACAGAGTTCATTTTTGAGGAATTCATCTTAGTACAAACTAGGGTCCAGTGCTTTATCCACAGCACCATGCAGGAGTACATGGCTGCCCTCTATGTGTTTCTCTCCTTTAGAAACCAAGGGAAGAATGCTCTTGAGCACCCAAGGAAAGGCAAGATCTCACGGATATTCAAGGCAAACAGTGTGTTGGAACTGTACAAGAGCGCTGTGGAGAGAAGCCTGCTTTGTGAAGACGGAAGACTGGACATTTTCCTGCGATTCCTGTTGGGAATGGCACTAAAGACCAACCAAGAGCTGCTCCAGCCATTCTTCACCTCTTCAGTGAAGTGGCCATCTGTCATCGAAGATGCTGCCACCCTCATCAGGAAGAGCATCAGAGCAAATCAGCATCCTGACAGGAATGCCAACTTGCAGCACTGCTTGGAGGAGCTGGGTGTGAGAGCTTCAGAGACGGCAGTTTAGAGTAGTATGAAGAAAAACTGCTGAAGTCATTTATGCCTATCTTGAAGCAGGAACATGTTGATTTAAAGCAGGGCTGAAAACTCGGATCCTTTTTTATCTCATTCAGCCAACAATGTACTCCATGATGCCTGTTATTGAGAGCCAAACAGTCACATCTGAAATTCCACAGATGCGTTGAAATGCAAAAGGACTGGAAAGAGAATCTGTTAAATGTACGTTGATGTTTATGGTTTAATAGGTTTACAGAGATTTTTTGTTGATATGGACTATCGAAGTCGTTGTATATTAAAGGGGCTCTATTATAGGAATTCTAATTTCCCCCTAGTTATATACATATACAAGCAAACATGTTCAATGTAGACATTGTTGAAATTTCTTTATTTGATTTTCATAAAAAACATCCTTTTTCACAGGCAGTTTTGGACAAATTTCAGTCAACGCATTATGACTGGACTTGGTATGCTTCACTAAATAATTGCTAGAATCCTTCTAGTCAGCCCAGTTTGCAGCATTTGAACTGGAAAGCCTCCACTCTGCAGGTTTACCTCCATGTAGATTAGAGGAGCTGCTGTTGTGGGCCAATCAGGGTCCAGTATTTTGACTGTTCTGCCTGTGAGGACTCATTAAATAAATACTCTTTCAACTACACTACAAAACGGAGTAATTTGGGACCTTTAAGGTTTGTTGACTACACATTTAAAAAAAGGCTGCTTGTTTTAATCTTTTGACACCATGTCATGTGGGGGTCCATGTTGAAAAAAGCCTGTACTCGAACCCATAGTCATTGTGTACATCACTGTCCAAATATGGAGCTCAGTGGATATGTTTTACGGATTATGAAAATGCAGATAATAAATGAAATATCAGATTACAATTCACCAATAAATATATAGGGAAACAGCCACAGGGTTCCAACAGCATTGCACACTTCAATTTGTGAGTGCATTGATTGATCGAATATTGTGTCATGATCATGGGGTATATTTTTGTGTGTGGTTAAAAAAATGTATATAAATGTAAGATGGCATATCCCTAGCAAACAGACACTGGAATGATACACAAGCATAGCAATTAATTGTTCAAATATTCTATTGGCAGCATTCATGAAGAATTGTAGATACTTTTGTCTGGTAGAATCAAAATGCCAGTGATTTGGACAGTTGGTCATGTGACCAAATAAAACGGTATAATTACAGTCAAGTTTCATACATTCATACAGCTCTGCTTTGGTATAGATTTCTCAGTGCATTCCACCCAATAGCGTAATAGATACAGATAGTAGTCTTAACTATAACTCTTGTCAATTTGTAATTCAGCTTGCAAGATAACACGGTGCTCACAGAATTACTGCAGTGACGCTCAGCAATTCAGTCTGTTCCTTACTGCTTTTAGTGTTATGCGCTTTTGGGCAATCCCAACAGGGTTTGTCACCACACAAATAAAGGTGGATCTGAGGTCCTCCGATGTTACATTCTTCAACACCAAACTCCTCTGTAGGATTGTACCACCCTCTGATGTTGATCTGAAACAAGCACAGTTATTACAGCTCATCCACAGGTTTTTAGGATGTGTTCTATATCAGTAAGTCCATTGCCTCTTAACAGCAATCGGTCATAGCAGAAATGACTTAGAAGCAAAGAATATACGCCAGCTTAACTGCTGAGAAGTTGTATATTGCATCTATGATATGTATTATTGTAATCAAATGATTTCTCTTTGGGATATGTTAAGCGCATTTCCAATAAAAGGGTGAATGGTAGGATAAACTCTTCAAACTCACTCCTCTGTCTCTGCCACTCTACCATTGGTGAAGGCTACTTCAGGGAAGGAGCCGTTGACCAGCCAGTAGATAAGTGTCAGATCATCTTCACACTTTGGATATGCCTTGCAGTGAAGAACCAGCCGCTTTCCTGTTGAGAGAAGAATACACTCAGACCTGCATTGCAATAGAGCAATCATTCACACACAGCTTCAATATATGTACAGTATCTTTTATTTGGATAGATCTTGAAATATGAGAAGACAACACTTCACAGCAGTCACTATTATTTCTACGTGCACTTTAAAAACGAAAGTTACCTGGATACGCTTTCAACCGGATACGGTCTGGCCCAATGATTTCAGGAGGTTCCTCTTGAGAAATGTAATAACAATTTTGGTTAATAACAGGAAAGTAATTCTTTAAAAATGTAATATTGTTCTCACACAAAACGCACCTGTAGAGGCATGTGAAAGCAGGAAGCAAAAAGATCCCAAGGCTGTTGTGAAGATAGAACACACTCTTAACCAATGCCATAATATTTTGTGAAAATGAGTTTGAGATCAATATTACCTGTGAAAACACGTGTCAGATTCATGCTGCCTCCTTCAACTGCTCTTTGTTATTAGCTCTTGTAATACTTTGTCATTTAGGTTTACTTTATATACACAAATCACTTCCCTACACCCACTCAAAGTAGTTACACATGCTGCACACAGGGAAATTCCACATAGTTCACTCACATTTTATGGTAATGCTTACATCAATCGTGCATGCTGACTAATTCACACTTCCCAAGTCTACCCCAAGTCTTGTGATTCCAATACTGCCAATAAATAATTTCCTCCAGCAAACACTTTACTTGGCTTTAAATGTTAGACATAATTCCCAGAGATTGGTGGATAAAACATGTACACGTGATCTAAACCATATATTTATTAACAGACTTTGATGAGAACAAAATAGCTGAAATAATCAAATAACCCTTCTTGTATACAGTCCTTTACAGAGTTGCTGGACAGAGGGGCCCCACTAAAGGTAGCTTCTCAGAAGAGACCATGTCCCTCTCAGAGTTGGCAGTATGTAGCATATAATGTGATCAGTACTTGCAAAGGACCATCAACACTAATCCGCCAGACACTTTTGGACCAGGACATCTGTAAATAAGCGACCGGCTTTTTTTAGATTGAACACACCACCCAAAAATAAGACTGGCACTCTACCACCACGCTCACCTGGGCAATGTTAAAGGATCAGTCCAGGATTTCAATTTCTCCCCTTATCTGTTCTGACTCAACCCGCACTGTTAATCATTTCGGCCTATTTACTAGTCAGCATTTTAACATTGGGTTGTGTTTACCTTAAGGCTCCGATAGTATCGATTAGTAAAAACGGTAATTTGTGAATGAATTTGAAGGAGAAACTCTCACACCAGAAAAGTGACAATAGAGGACCTTGTTTGTTAGATAGTACCATTCCTCTACAAACTTACTGAAAAGAGATATTTTACAGGGTGTCAATGCAAATATTAACTTGCCTGATTAAAATAATTTAAGCAGTTGGTTAAGGTTTGGTGTCAATCAAGACCAAATGTGTTAACTAGGGAAGGGGTTAACTGGATTAACTGTAAATCTAGCTGTTCTTCATACAATTTTAATAGCATCTTCATTACACAGGCTTAATTACATACCCACACGAATAAAGGAAATTTTGAATTCTTAGAATATGGCCTCTAACGCCTGTAAAGTTAAAACTTTCATTTAAAAAAGCCTGAGGAATCTTCAGTTTATGTATGCATGTGTATTTCATTAGCAATTTTTTCCACTGATGTTGCACAGCATGTTTTCTGACTTTGGGTTTTTTCAAAGAAACGTCACGCACACATGGACATGGCAAAACTGACTGTCAGCAGTTGGGAGAATTGTCAGCATTTGAGACAAGAGTGATATAATTAACACAATATCAAAAATCCACAAGAAATCTAAGTTTCTGGATAGTGTGTTAGATGCATTTTGGAGGCACAGGGAGCAATTACTAATGTAAATTTCAATTCAAAGGTTCTTACAAAGCAATGGACAGAACTAACGTTGTGAGGGGTGGAACTGAACGCTAGTGAACGCCACTGGACATGAGGATAAAAAAAAACCTCCAGTATGTTCCTTTAACTACTTATTATTGTGGAAACCAAATACATCAACAGAAACACTTAAGACATCAATTGGCAAAAAGCACCTCTATTAAATCTGAGAACTGCTTTACTAGGCCATCAGATGCACAAACCAATTAAGATGTAACGTTGTGAAACAAAAACTGGAAAATTTAGACAGACATCCAAAATCTGATTACTAGTAAAATTCAAATAAACCGTAAATACAGATACTTTGTGCCTATAAATATATACAAAAAGTATAGACACATTTCATATTGATGTTTTAGTTCATTGTTAGGCCCCCAGTCTTTTGAGCCAGTGCATTATCTTCTCCGTATAGCGTGTGTCCATTTCTGCCACAGTCGCAGGTCACTCCAGACCTAGGACGTAGTTGATACCTTGCACAAATCCAATAATAACGGGTTGCCAGGCCACTAGGTACCGAAGCCAGTCCAAAAGTTGTCCATACATGACATGTGGCCTCTCCCAGCTTAAAAATGGGTTAAGGAGACAAAACACATGATCAATAGCAAGCAAGCATGCTCAATAAATGGGTGACAATAAGAAAACCATTTTTTGGACAGTAGCTGGAATGAGCACTCAAGACATGGGGCAATACGCAGTCTCAATGACCCATATGAGTGATGACTCATGATCAGACAAAGGCAGAAATAGCATTCCGTTTCTATGAGGTATTATTTACTGTAGTGGAATACGGTTGTCATGGTAGCTCGAGGTGTCAATTTTTCGAGCCAAAAAAAGGAACAGGAACTAAGTGGTTATATAACCTGTAAATGTTTCATCTGTTGTCCCAGAAAGCCTGAAATGTACTTGCTGAAAAAGTCACCTCAACTTTACGGTCCAAACTGCCTGCCGTTTACAAGAAAGACTGCTTTCTCCTATACAATACACATGGGGGTTTTCTGGATATTGGTTCAACCTAGTCCATGACTGAGATTTTTTTTAATTTTATTTATTTGACCTTTCATTTAACCAGGTAAAATGCTTGAGATCAAGGATCTCTTTTACGAGCAAGACCTGACCAAATTTGTTTTCACATTTCACCTGAGACAAGGCTTGATCATGTCCTTCAAACTGGCTCAATCTCTCTGGTCCTGTGTAGCACATGGCAATGCCATTGCCCAAGTTAAGGTTTTGATTCCTACTCTACTACATATTCTCTACTAAAATGGATGCATCTTCTTTAAGTAGCTTTGGGGAAAAAAGCTTCCATCAAACCCATGTGTGCCTGCACATCACATATTACTCTGTATGATTCTCCAACTAACCAAGGAATCTTAAGACATTCGGTGAAGAAAAACCAGCGTTAACGATATGAAGACTATGAAGACAGCAGAAAACATTGCGCAAAAGATAATGCGAACATATGTGACAAGAATTAGAAGGATACGGGTTACTAAACATCCTCTTCAGGTCCACCTTCTCTTTGCAGTATGGGCACGTCTGCTTCTTCCCAACGATGCACCATCCTCTTATGCAGAACTCGTGGAAACTGGGCAGGGAGTTAAGGCTTGGTGTGGCAGTATGTGAGCATTATGGATAAAACTCTGGTGGCTCAAAATCGACAACTTATTGTAGTAAAAAAAATTAAGTAAACATATTGTTTGAACAAAATGTTAAGAAAATGTTTAAGTGCATCAATATGTTGGATGAACATCAATAGTTCACAATCCATCTCTAACAAAGATGTGATTTTCTTATGATCTTAATGCAGTTCAATCAATAATTATGAACTTAAACATTTCCTCCCCAAGCTGGTATCCAGAGAACCATGGCTATATTCTGCAGTCCTCATAGAAAGACAAAACCTGGGGTCGTTCCATTGACTGATTCACTATTTTTCTTTTGAACAATATGACGACATTTTTATATTTTCAATGAAACGTGCATATTGGTAGCTTATAAAGGTGCCAAAATGGCACTTTAAATAGTGTAAGGTATTAGCATCTGTCATTGCACAGATAGACATGAAATTGATGTGGAGGCCAGATTCAACAGGTTTAAGCTCTGAACTGATAATTGCCCATCACTATCCAAGGTAAAGTCAAATATAATTACTACCGGTACTTGCAAACATAAGGATTTTTCTTTTTTGAGACTGCATGAACAGTGAATAAATAGCAGAAGACAACTGGAAGGGAAGTAGTACAGGTACAAACTAACTGACATCAATAGTAACGTAAAGGTCAGGTTTACTTTGTTTAATTCCCCTTTGGGCTTGTAATGGGGTACACAGTACATTTCCTCAGAAATCCCATGGCTACACCTTTCATATAACAAACAACTATCTCTTTCAATGATTCAAAAGATAGTAGTGGAAAAATATGTATGTATTTTTCTTGCATCTATCTCACAGAAAGGATACACATGGTTGCAGGACAATCTGTACGTGTTCTCAATGATCCCCTCTTCACTGACATCTACGAGGATGGGCTGACCGCACACAGCACAGATATTATCCGAGAGGTGCTTGGTCGGCATACCAGACGCACTGTAATACTAAAAAAAAAAAAGATTAAGAGACATAATCAAAATTACATCTTAGCTTACAGCCATTACCTTCAGCAGTGGGATGACATTGAAGCACTGCATCTACAATCTGTCCACTTACCCCGACTGTTGAAGCCATGAAGTCTGCACACATTTCGGCAAAGTCCCTTCCAAGGACCCCGTAGTACAGACCATAGAACAGCAGAGAAACACCAAAGTCCATTGCATCCTCCGGCTTTATTCTGGACAGAGAAGACATTCCGTATTATTGAGACTGTATAGGATTCACGGCTTGGTGTAATCTTGATGCAGTGGTGTTTAAAAACAGGCATTCCCACAGCTATAATTTCCCCTTTTCTTCAATTTTGTGGGGGAAAAAACATGGATGTGTTTAAAATTTTGGGGCGTTGGCCTCAAGCTAAAATTGAGAAAGTTTCATAATCTGAAACACTTCAAAATGCCTTTTTTTAAAGGTGATTTTTAGACATTTGCACGTGCTTACAAAGGCTTGAAAATATAACCCCAAATCTGGTTTATATATTAAAGCAACAGCTATTCCAGGAAGACAGAAAGTCCATGCCAAGATTTCATGCACCTATCCATACTTCCCATTTACCCCAGCAACCAGTCCACACATAAGACATCTCTCTAATGCCCTTGGCCCCTCTTCCATAGCACTCAATTTGACCTTGACGTGGCAGCGCATCTTACCATACTTTGTGCCGGCTTTAATGGCATGCCTTCCTCCATCACAGTTATACATGGCTGGCGTCCAAACAAAAACCTTTGGCAAGTGTATACCTGTTGAACTAGACTGACTGTCTCATCAGCATGTTATGCTAAGCTGACAGTAATATGAGTGCAGCACTCACAACACTCTTAGCTTAGCATGCCATGGACATTTACCGATACACAGCATCCGATGTGACTATCCATTGTGCTATTTTGGGAGAGCACCTATGTAGGAACCTGTGTAGTTCTAGTAACTTTTCCAGCGCTATTTGTTTGAACAACAGCTTTATGACTCAACACAGGAAGGTACGCAATTACAGCCTATATACAGTACTACAGTAATAATAAAATATAGCCTTTATTTATAGCACTTATAAAGTGTTTAAAAAAGCAGACAGACAGACAGAGAGACAGAGAGAGAGAGAGAGAGAGAGAGAGACAGACAGACTTCAACAAATAAATAGAGAGAAGAAAAAAAAAAGAAGAAAACGTGCGAATGTGGTGAATGTTGGATGGGGTTGGGATACAGGTAAGTGATTGGAAAAAGTCTAAACTGTGGGACATGGGATACTCAAAATGGCCGTAAAAAAGGCAGAACAGCAACATCTAGTGGCCTGCAGGGGCTACATTGTAGGTTGTTTTTTTTGGACAAAACCTTGTTAAAGGAATTGGCCGGTCTGCTAAGACCCCAGGTTAATTGTTGACATGGTCTATGTCGAGATGTAAATCAGCCATGATTTTTGTTGAACTCACCCTCTCTCGCGGAGTACCGGCGTTCCGAAATTTGGCAGTTGGCCAGTCATTGAGATCCATTGTATTCCAAACGAGTGTCTAGCAGCTCCCATAGCTGTGTCTTTGTTATGTCCAACACAAGTAAGCGCATACGAACTACCCTGGCTAGGTGGTTTTCTCCAATAGTGCTCACAAACCAAGAAATAAACATGTTTAGATTCCGTGTTTACACGCCACATAGACCATGTCAACAATTAACCTGGGGTCTTAGCAGACCGGCCAATTCCTTTAAGTTCTAATTTATTTATGCTGATTGACAGAACCTTCAACACTTGGGATAGAGATCCTGATATGGCATGCTAGAAGGCTGGATGGCTACAGCAGCCTACAGCTGGAAGGGTTTTATTTTCAGTGGTGTCTGAAGGAATGGTAAATATCCACTCTGGATAGTGGTTTTAAATCAAATGCTACTCGCTCCACATGCGTATGGTGTGTGTTTTTATACATGTACCCCTACAAGAGAGCCACCATCATTCTTACAGAAAATACCAAACAATATAACACAGAACAAAATGTGTGGTATGATAATTGTATCCCCCGCCGACGAGTCGATCGTCATGCGTCCGCCGCCACAGACACTTGCTTGTGAACGCTCTACCAGTCACATTTCTTTAAAGATT